>JANRGV010000075.1:50994012-51004848 GCA_024734035.1 Alethe castanea | reverse complement strand
AAAGCAAAAGCACAGGCTGACATCTGTCTGGATGAGCCTTTGCTTCCTGGTGGGCAACAGAGGTGAGCATGGGCTAGGGGTATGCTTCAGCAGCAAGACAAGGTAGTCCTGGGCCAGATTAGGACAAATTTTAAGCTTGCTGTCACACCAGTTTGAAATATGCATAGTCAGACTCAAATACCATAGTCCGACAGGACACTATTTCTTAATTCTCAAATTTCTCCTTTTTAATCACTTGTTCCATTCTGATGCTTCTGATGCTTATATTCCAATTCTGGACTTTTGCAGGACTATACTGTCTTCCTCTGGATTCCTTACTTCATGCTGCTTGCATCCAGTTCTATGAAAAGCTAATTTTTTTTCACTGAGATGGTATTTTCCCACATATACTTCTGACATTTAAATCTTCAGGACAATATTCCCTTTGTGAGAAAATCCTTTAACTTCATAACCTCAGCCTCCACTAATATTTGCATTCATGTTGGAACTATGCCCTTTCCCCCAAGCCGTACATTTCCCCAGGTGACTAATAACTGCAGAATGTTCAAGTGTTTGATGGATTACAAAATTGTTTAGTTGACCCTGTTGTAGGGCAGGATTGCAAGGAATATATGGAAGGATATCTGAATCTTGTGTCTCTAGTTTGTGATCCTTCCAAGAATTTATTAATCTTATCAGAACTAATGGAAGGCATCATGATATTCATAAACATAAAAGCCTTCAGCAGAACTTTCCAACACTAAGTGTGAGACTTTACAGAGCCATGATGGATGATCTCAACACAGTAGAGAGAAAAAATAATCTAAAACAGGACTTATAATTGTGAAGCATGAAATCTTCACAGTATCAAGATAGTAGAATCTAAAGAGGGTCCAAAGATGGATGTGTCTTTGTAAGCACCGAGGATTATGGTACAATTTTAGAAATGCCTAAAATCTGTCTTTAAATAAATTCTAAGTTCAATGATTTTCTAAGTATGCTTACACTCTTCAGCAACAGAAGGATTTCTGTATAAGTACAGCTGGAAATCTTTGCAAAGCTTTAAATCTATGCTTTCAGATGGGGAGGATGGACAACCAGCTGGTCTGCATTTGGCATTTTCAGAGCCACTATAGCAAACTGCAGTTTGGATTTGATGAGATTGGTGTGAGGGGAGCTCTCCTCTGGAGATCATCAGAACCTGGGTCACAGGCCCTAGCCAGGTTTTACTTCTTTTCTTCTGTTTTGTTGTTTTCCCACCCTCAATTAGTCAGTTCAGGCTAGTTTTTCACTTTTGCCTCATGACCATGACTAATACTCTCTATGGGGATACTTTCTAGGTGAATTTTCAGTCTTTTATTTCCAGGGGGTTTTAAGAATTTATGCCTGCTGGGACTTTGGTTCACACCTTCCATTTCTTTCCATATCTGAACTGCCTATGATCCTCAGCTGCTACTATTTTCTGAAAGATAGCTTGGAAGTTTGGACTATCCAGCAATGAGCAAAAACAGAAGCTGTGTCACTGGAACACTCAAGAGTTACTGTTTTGTTTAAAATGAAGTATTAGTCTGAGGACATCACCTTTTGGGTAGGAGAAGTATTTTTCAGGCATGTGACACGCTATTTCCAGTGCCTGTACATCACACATGAAGTAATGTCTATACATCACGGTGCAAGAAAACACGATGTTTTGTCTGCATCTCATTTCAGGCTGTGTTTCAGATCCACTGTCCATGACACTTTCCTTCTGGATTGTTTTATCCAGCTTGTGCTGTAAAACCAGATGACTAATTATTTTTAGCCTGAATGTAAGAAGTGGAGGAAGATGTTTTTTTTGCTGTCTTTGCCAAGAGCAGTTAGACTCCCTAATGAAAGCCAGTTGTCTCAGTCTTTCTCTGAGAATTGGGTATGAATTTTTTGACCAGGGTAACAAAGTGGTGAGTAACCTGACAGGTGAGCAAAAGTCTAGCAGGAGATGTTTATCTTCTCCAGACCTACCTGCTCTTTGTCCCTACTTCACTGATGATCTTGGAAAACAGGAGAGTAACAAAGAAGAAGAAAGGAGTATAGCTGCCTGAATTAGATACTGAGCCTGCAGAATCACTGTGGTAGGGATAAACCCTGTGTAAACAATTGTATGAATTACCCAGGAAAGTTTGTGATGGAGGGCTTGCTTCTTCCCTAACTTGTCCAAGACTCTGTTCCCAAGCCAGAAGAAGGCTCCCAACAGAGCACAAACACCCGCACTACAAGCAAGTGGCTCACCAGTAGAAAAATATTTGGGATCATTTGTGGGGAAATCACCAGATTCAGCCCCTGGGTAGACTGTCAAGGATGTGGTAAGACTCAGCCTGTGCTGTAGTGTAAATAAAGCAAGAGGTGAAAGGGCAAGATGGGGGAATAGCATTTCTGTCAATGCAAATGTATCCTCTGAAGCACTACGGGAAGAGGGACCCCATCAGGAATGAGAGGGTGGGAGACACCATATGTTGGGTAGGAAAAATGTAAGATTAGGATGTAGGGAAATCCCCTGATGAGAAAGAGATAAAGGAAGGGATTCAATGGCAAGAAAAAAGAGACTTTTGGGATAAAGGATAAAGAAAAATTAACATGGTAGGGGAAAAAAAAAAAAAGAGTAGAATGCAAAGAAAAGAACCAGACAAAAGAAAATATGAAAGATCACAGGAAAAGGAGAGGAAGTGTGTGAGTCAGTAAAGGATGATAGGCATAAAAGCATTAAAGAATGAATGGAAAAGAAACACTCCTTTCAGAGAGAAAAAGAACAAATAGTTACTGAACAGAGGAAAGAGAACGACATGCAGAACAATAAAAATCTAAGATAAATAATGCAGATGTGAATGAAATTAATCATAACTAATAAAAGTGAAAAGGAGGGGGAAAGACTGAAGAGAATGAGTCAATATTTGGGAAAAAGATGAGTCAATATTCAGGAAAAAATAGATGATAGATTTTAATTGTATTTATATGCTTGTGTCTAACAGTCTTTCTGTAAGAAGTGTATCTTCTGAGATTTTGGTATTAAAATCAGTGGCCATCTATAGAATACTGTGCTGAATTTATGACCTTTTGTCATTATAATGCTCATAGAATTGCTTTTACTAGTGCTACATTAATATAATCTGAGAAATAGAGGGAATATGTAGGAAAGGTTACCCTACAGGAAAAGTGCCCCTCCCCCCAGATTAATTATTCTCACTGTTTTCAGAGTAGAATTGAATTTAATTTGGCCTCTTTTAATTAAGGGGCCAAAAAGAAGAGCTCATCTCCTTTTGAGTCACTTCTTTTTTTCTTAGAAGCCCACTGTTTACAGTTCATCTGAAATCTGAGGGTCACATGCCCTGCTCTTTTGCACACAGCAAAATCAGCAGCTTACTTTTAAGATGTTTTGCTTCTTTTCTGAGCCTCTTGCTAGTGTACTTAGCAGAGAATGATTAAAACCTGTGCTCTGTTAGAACTGTTGCCGTGTTTAAACAAGGAAGTCTGTGTTTGTTTAAGAGAATGGGGAAATGGTTATCTTGACAGATTAGACTGAAAAAACAGGACAGCCACAGTCTAGCACAGATGTCCAAATTTGCCACTTGGCTGGTTTTTTGAGGTCCTCTAAACAAAACTTGCTTGTGTGTTTGTGCTTTTGCTCTGCTTGACACCTGACTGAGGAATGTGATTAAGCACTACTGCCAGGGATTACATGTCTCTCTTGAGCAAGTGTTCACAGGGCTGAAGTTTCCTCATGTCTGTCTAACTGTGTCATAGCCTGCTATGGGAATACAAGAGAAACATCTCAAAATGGATTAAAGCCCTAGAAAAAAGGCTGGATTGTAATGAAACCACTGCTTTGGACAGAAATTCAGTGAGCATTTTTTTGAGGTGAATTTTCTACCATCTCCATTCACTCAGTGACAGAACACATGGAAGTGAGAAATATATAATTTGTCTGTGAAATGCTGAAACCATTTGCAAGACATATTGCAGCCTCCCAGACATAAAGCACATTTTGGTGGAGAGAAGTGCTACATCTTAAATCAGTGTGAGATGATAATTTTCTAATACATTTTTTCTAATAATTTTTCTAATACATTACTTCCATGATAAAAAAGCACTTCCAAAACCACTACCATTTAATTCCATTAAAACATGCTTATATGTAAATGAAGTTTTGCTTGGTTTGATTAATGTTAAGTTGAAAAACAATAACAAATACTTGATAGATAAAGGCCATTTGCCCATCAGAGGAGCTCATTGCACTGATCAGGCTCGTGTGTGTGTTAGGGTTTGTGTTTTCACAGAGCCACATGAGAAGTGCTTTGATTGGTGTGCATGTTCTGTGTATCACATACATTCTGGCCATGTACACAAATTTGGGATACACTGTAGGTCCCCAGAAATCTGTCATAACTCTGGCCCAGACCCCAAAAAAGTGCAACAGTGCATGGTACCTGTCAGTGGGAATGTATAAATAGCATTATAGCAATTGCCATTGATTCCAACCTTCACAAGCACTCTGAGGAATTCCATCTTTATATGTCTGTGTGATTATAGCAGTTTTTTGGAACTATTAAGAGTGAATATCTTGTTAGAATGAGAAAACTCTTTTTTTGACAAATTACTGGAGATATGTTGATGAGTTGTTCAGACTCCAATTAGCACAATGATGTTGGACAGACATTTTATAAAGCACCTGTGGCAGAGCTATTCATGCAAATCTTCTTTTTTTCAGGCTACCCTATATCTAGATTCAAGCAGTGTTTTACCAAGATTAAAGATATGCACCTAACATAAGTATGAGGCACCTGATAAATGCATAATACATGATGAATGTGAAATGCATGATAAATATGAAAACTAAACTTCTTTGGGATTCAAATTTCCCTGTAAGAACCCTGTAAGCAATTTAATTTTATGACCTGTAGAGCTGTTCCAGGGCTTTGATGAAAGATTTTGATACCTGCTTTGATAAAGTTTAACTTGCTTCAGCATCTGCTGAAGTATCATGACTCTATTTAAAGCAGGAAGGAAATTGAAGCCACAGTCTAGTTCCACCTTGAAACTTACCAGGTGTTTTAACCTTTTTGCTGAGAAGCTGTGAGAATTTTCAGCCTGACATCAGAAGAAATGTGAGAAGGCCAAGGACCTTAATGAAGAATATGTTTATGCCCAGAGACTCTTCTTTAGTTGCTGATAGACTTTTGTCTGTTTCTTTTACCACCAGTTCCTGATTTTTGTTTTCTTTCCAAATCTTGAGCTTGAAAGTTATGATGGTTTTGAAATTATGTGCCAAATATGCTGTGAAAGCAGAGATGAGTAAACTGCTTATGGTAGAAATTTTGGTTTGAAACCTCCGACTTGCCACAAGGTGCTCAAAAAGTCTCTGAATTTTTATTTTGTGCTTGCGCAAGTGTGAAAACAGGGATTCTTCACCAAAGCAAAATGGGAAACTCTACTACTTGGATTTCTTTTTTGTGCCACGACGCAGAAATAAGTCTACCACTTTTGCTTGGTGAAGAAAATGGGAATCCAGGTTAGTTCAGCTTGTTAGCTGAGGCTAGGAGGTGAGGTCATATTTAAATTCACAGAATAATGCTACAACAAATACTAAAACACACTCTATGTCATTGCTTGGAACAAGTGTTGCCTGGAATAAAAACTTTCCAAATGGTACTAAGACTGATAATATAAAAAACAACTCTTTAATGAAAGTTTTCAAGGGTACAAATGTGGCTCTGTGCACACATGATAAAATATTCTACAATTTTTATAAGGTTAATTAATTAGTATATCTAGCAGGTACATCCAATCAGTTTCCCCAATAACCCACCCTTGGGCCAGAGCCTTGGAATTGGTCCAGGGGCTTTTCTTAGTACATCTCTTAAATTCTTTTTTAAAATAAGATGTTCTCTTTAAAATAAGAAATTCTCTTCTTAAGAGTAAGACTAAACAGAATTTCAAAAATTTGTTAGTAAGGGTTAGCTTATTGTGAGAAAGGGCTAGAAATCATACAACTATGTATTAAAAATCTGCAAAGGTACAAATATATGAAAAAAATCTTAAGGAGTCACCAGGAGTAGTGTAACTGTCAACAAAAAAAAGAATAAATAATTATAAAATAACCACATCTTCTTCTCTGATAGGACATTGGGAGAATAACACCAGATGCTACCTATCTTGACTGTAGTGAAGAGTCAAACTGTGTCAATATATAGTTTGGCTGTGTATTACACAACAGTACCAAACATGAGTGGGAGAATTGCAGTGTTGTTAAGCTGTTGTGAAGTAGGAACAAATGTGACTGGTAGACTATGTTTGGAGAGTAACTATCAACACTTATTGGTCAAACTAGTATGCAGACTGAGAAGAGACTGCTCTGAGCAGAGCAGCTCCCATTCAGCTGCTCTGAGACCACTTTTCAATATATTAATCAACAACTTACATGTTGGAATAGAGTACAGACTCTTAAAATATATACAGTCCCTCCCAAACTGGAATGGGATAGGAGTAGGCTGCAGAATAATCTTCACAAAAAAAGTACAGTGCAAGAGGTATGTGAAACATGATGCATAGGTGAGGAAAATCCACTTGTATGAGTAGTGGTTAGGTAGTGACTCTGTAGGGGTTAATCATGGATCAAAGTGAACAATGTCAACAATGTCATGCTCTTGTGAGCACATCAACACATCATGCTGGGATATGAAGCAGCATGGAACACATTAAGTAGCAATCTCTCTCCACTGAGGGGTGGGGAGAAGCCAGCTAGCTCTGTGCCCTGTATGTCTTTTGGTCATTTACACTTCAAGCTGTGGTCTGAGTAGAGTGAGCCCAAGGGAGAATGGGAATTGCTAGAAATGGAAGATTTGAGTTTTGAGAGAATCTGATCAGAGATGGAAGTCTTAAAACAAATGAAAAAACCTCCAAAATAGGAAAGCAACTTTACTTCATGGCTATTGTAGAAAGATTGGGAAGGCATGAGGCTCCAGCAAGGGAGGTTTACATTACTCTTTAAAAAGGCAGAGTGTTAAGGACTGTCTTAGAGGATCTTAAAAAAATTCTTGTAAGCCAAACTACTGGTCAAATAGGCCATCATATATAGCTGATTCTTGAAGCATTGGTAAGGTGTAAGGTGTAAGCTCTGAAGGCAATTTCATGCTGAGATCCAGCTAGTATATATGTCTACTTTTAAAAAATAAATAAATAAATAAATAAATTTTATACATATATCTCTATATTAAAAATGTCATGGTGATATCCACATATTCCTAAGGAGGCTTCTTAGTTTTGCATGACTTAAGCATGTGCAAACACCATGGTTACTTTAGTACACTAAATGATGGTGGTGATGATGATGATGGTGATGGTGATGATGATGATGATGATGATGATGATAATGATTCTTTCTAACCAGGAGAAGTGTTGGTGAGAACGTTGGACATGAACTTCCTGCTTCCACTGAATCTTTTTGTTATGTCTGCAGGTTTCTGGAATTGCATGGGATGGATAGGGCAGTTTCCCTTTAGCTTGCTGAACACCTATTGGAAAAGTGTTTCTGTTCTTTTCCAGTTTGTTTGGGTTTTTAAAAATTACAGTCATTTATCACAAAGATTTACACATGCTGAGTTCCATGTTTTTTTGTTTGCAGTCCGTAATTGCAGATTGCTGGGTTTTTCAGCCCTTTTGAAGTTGGATGATCTCTTAGGAAAAATATTTTACTGTTGAATTGCCCAATGGTATCTTGCAGGACCAATTAATTAAGCTTTGCTAACTTTCTGTAGCATTTAGTGCTCATTGATTTACCATAGATACAATCCTTTTGTCATCCTACTCTGGACACAAACAGTTCTCCACACAATCAGGTCAGATAGGAATATCTGAACTGATTGTTCAGATTTTTATCATCTCTTTTTTTCAACTTGATACCAGAATACAAGTTGCAGGGAAAGCATAAGGCTGTGAAAGGAATATACTAGTTGAGCTGGAAAAATGTGTAAAATATGATTTGACTTACTCAGATGCAGCTGCGGTGAACTACTGACCTTCATTGTATTTCCTGCAAGTTTTCTAAGTTAAATTAACACAGAGGGAGAAGATTTACTCCCCAGAAAGTTTCAGAAACTCCAGAATAAGCCTCCTGCTATTTCTGTACTGCTAAATTAAGGAGACCTGGGGACCATTCTGGTCACTCGGCTTACCCATCCATACTGACACAATGCCAGCTCCTTCCTCCCACTTTTGGCCCACACCATCTGCTGGGCAAGAGATGGGGCTATACCCAAGTTGTAGGTTTGGATTTGGTTGCCTTATTGTGAATGATAGCATAATTTAGAGGAAAGAATGTGTGCTGTTCTGTGTAGGTTGGCTGGAGAATGGCCTTGGGCACATTGAATTTACTGCCATGTCTTAGGCCATCTGTCCTGGAAAGACAGGAAGGAATTCATGTTTTACTTCTAGCAAAGAGTTTATACTTCATGGTAAAGGTCACTGCAAGGTCACAGTGAAAACTATTGTCCTCTAATTGTTTACATAGTGACGACCCTTCCAGTCCACAGAAAATCCACCATCTCTCAATGTTACCAGTGCTTTTGCTGCTGAGACCACAAGTATTCACTGGTGATAATGGCAGGAAAATGACATGGAGCTTTGCTCTTTTGTGGTCAGTACTTTTGAGCAACACTAAAGACAAAGGCATAGAAATAATAGCTGATCTTATTTCTCAGTAACACCAGTACACCAAAACATAGGAAGAATAGCCTAGCTAAAGTTTTCTGGCCCAGACATCCTTATAAGTTGTATGTATGTTCTGAGTGGTGACCCCTATACAGCCACTGTCCTTCAGCAAAAATAGCTGTCAGCATTGCGCTACCGGTAAGAACTTTTTTTTTTGTTGATTAGAACATTATTAGAAACATTGACACCTTAGACAGAGAATAACACAATCTCCATGAGACTTGGGATTTAACTTTGAAAGAACATACTGCAACTGAGTGGAAATCTGTCTGCACATCTTTCTAAGTAAATGCAGAGGAGGAACAAACAAACAAACTGAAAATAAAAATCTGCATATTTCCCTATAAAAATGTCAATATAGATGTTCACATACTGGCTCCAAGGAATGTCTAATAGGTTTGCTGACAAAAATATAATTCATGGCAATAACTATGGCATATACATTGTTAATAAAGCTTCAAGGAATTAAGTTAGAAAATTTCAAATGAACTATTGAAGTAACCTCAGTCAATGTCTTGCATATTGCATATTGCATATTGCTCCTAGACTGATAACAATGAATATCGTGGCATTTATTTTTTTTAGCAGCCTCCAAAAGATCCATGATAAAAAATGAGAAAGGCATCAGAGGTGGCTGTACTTAAGCCAGCAGCATGATCAGCCAGACCACTTCCCACTTCTTCACCCCAGGAGTGTACAAGTAGTGGTGACCACGGGTGGAGGAAGGCAAAAAAGTCACGGGGAAGAGAAGGGAAGAGCTCATGGTGCTGTGAAGGACTGCTCATGCATCCCACCGAGAAGGCTGCCACATAATTCATGAAGTGAAAATATTTTTGCTTGTTTCCAAATATACTCAAGTCTGTCAGTCTCCAAAGTCCAGTTCAAAATCCATGCTATGTGTTTACGTCTGAGCTGGTGGCTTTAATAAAATAATCAGGGAGGGAGGGAAGGAGAGGTCTATTGAAAGAGAAGAGGGAGAAGCACGAGTGGAAATGTCCTCCCATCTTGTCTCAAACCAAGACAGGACTCAGTAAAAATAGTAGGAAAATGAAATTTTTCTCTGCATAATTAATGTTCCATTAATTCCAAATTCTTAAATAAATATGATTCACATTGTTCATGTCTGTAGCAGTTCTGCCTCACAATGATTCAGCACACAGGCTGCTTCATATTCCCTTAAAGAAAACCCAAACCATATGAAAATACTTAAATGACTGTACATTTTGGTATGTTATTGCCTTTTTTTGATTGATGATGTGAGATCGCACACCTCATTGCAAAGTAATGCTTTTAACTTAAATCAAATCAGTTCTAAGTGGACATGTTTTATGCATTTATGCCTGCAATTTGAAAAAAGTGCGTCCTAAAAACAGTACTGGCTTTTAATTATCCAGTGAACAAGTCACTGGAGATGCTTGCATGTCTCAACCAGTGAACATTTACCTGTATTGTCATGGAACTGCTACAAGTTTAGGGCTCACAGAGCTGCTGTAGTCTTAATGAAGCAGTTAATGATGTGTGAATTATAGATCCTGACATCCTCTTTTTAATAAAATCAACAGGACTGCATCCACAATCTGCCATAGCTGCTAAATAATGACGATATTGTCTACTTAACATAGCTGCAGCATCTTTAAGTAAAGTACCATTCTTGAATGCTTGTACTGAAAAATTCTCATCAACATAAAGAGGAATATGAGCAATGAAGAACAAGCTGATACACATGACACTTCATTTCTTTCAGTTTGGGAAAGAAATGCACTAGCCACAGGGAATTCGCAAATGAAGCTTCATGCAAAGCAATGTGTTCTACATTGTTATTGTAACAGCATTTCTATGAGGTCCTTCACCGAAGTAAAGAACAACAGAATGGATAATGGACTTTACCAGTCAAAAGTTTTCAGGGTGGTTTTTTGTTTTGTTTTGGGACTTTTTTTGAAAGCCTGTGAACTTTATCTTCCCAAAAGCTTTCAATGAACAATTGCCTTCACATTGTAGCTAGCTGGAATGTGACAGTTCCACATCTATATGAAAATAGGTACTATATACTATATATAGGTATATATATTTCAAGAGATTTTTTTTCCCATACATTCAGCTAATATAAAAAGAATGATTGTT
>JANRGV010000075.1:50754844-50765182 GCA_024734035.1 Alethe castanea | reverse complement strand
AGCACTAAACTTTATTGGAAAATTTGGCCCACTCTTTTGTATGGATTTTTTCTACCAGCCAAAATCAAATTTTCAACATGGCTGGTGAAATCTCACTGCTTGCAAAGCCTTCCCTTGCGTGCACAAGTTTATCCTTTGGGTTTTAGAAGGCAATTCTGCATCTCTAGTTTTTACCTTATTTTATCCTTCAGTTAACAGTCTGAAAGAACAAGAGGCCAAATTTATTTCTGAAGTAACTCCTTTTACTAAAGTTGACATGATATGGCAAGGCATCTCAGAAAGAAGTCATAAACAAAGTTGGGGATTGACAAGTTCAGCCTTAACCATCTATCACCAAAAAAAATCTTAGAAATTTATTCCCTTTGTCTGTATCTGGAGGTATGAACAAAGGCTTAAATTCATTTTAAATGTTCCAGGATATCAGCAGTACCCTGATGACTAAAAAATGTGTCATCTCTATCTACTTACTTTGCTCCTTATCACAACTAATAAAAGGTTTGGTCTATCAAAATGTTTGCTTGAGGTTTTTAGAGATTGCTCTCTGCCTGGCAAAAAAACTAGTTATGTACTGCTCAATGCAAACTTTTCATTTGGTTTTGGCTTTAGCATAATTTTAGCACCTTATAATTTGCATCTTTCTTCATAAACAATTCATTTTCTGGAAACTACCAATGGTTTCTGGCTCTTGTGATCTGATATTGTAAATACAGTCAGCAACAAGTATGCTACTTTTTAAATTTTCAGATAAATATTTCATAGTTCACAGCAATATTTCAACTATGGAACTAATAGCAACTGGCAAACTTGGAACATGAAACTTGCTAGATGACATATCAAAAGCATATGCCTTGGCACTGCAGTTTTGAATGAAGTTTTGAGTGCCTGAAGCTGTGAAAAACTTTGAAAAGCAACATGTTCTGACAGGTCATTCAGTATTTCCTCTTACTTAGGCATAAAATAATACTGCCATGCACCACCAGCGGGTGCTGATCAACATCTCGGGGCTGCGCTTCGAGACGCAGCTGGGCACCCTCAACCAGTTCCCGGACACGCTGCTGGGCGACCCCGACAAGCGCATGCGCTACTTCGACCCGCTCCGCAACGAGTACTTCTTCGACCGCAACCGGCCCAGCTTCGACGGCATCCTCTACTTCTACCAGTCCGGGGGCAAGCTCCGCCGGCCCGTCAATGTCTCCATCGACGTGTTCGCCGACGAGATCCGCTTCTACCAGCTGGGTGAGGAGGCCATGGAGCGCTTCCGCGAGGACGAGGGCTTCATCAAAGAGGAGGAGAAGCCCCTGCCCCGCAATGAGTTCCAGCGCCAGGTCTGGCTCATCTTTGAGTACCCCGAGAGCTCCAGCTCAGCTCGGGCCATCGCCATCGTCTCCGTGCTGGTCATCCTCATCTCCATCATCACCTTCTGCCTGGAGACCCTGCCCGAGTTCAGAGACGAGAGGGAGATGCCCGTGCCCTTGCCCCCGCAAGGTGGAGGTTTGAATGGCACTCCCGGGGACTCCCCACCCATGCAGGCTCCCAGTAGCCTGGCTGACCCCTTCTTCATCATCGAGACCACCTGTGTGATCTGGTTCACCTTCGAGCTCCTCGTGCGCTTCTTTGCCTGCCCCAGCAAGCCCGAGTTCTCCCGCAACATCATGAACATCATCGACATCGTGGCCATCATCCCCTACTTCATCACCCTGGGCACCGAGCTGGCCCAGCAGCAGCAGCAGAAGCAGCAGCCCGGGAGCAGCAGCAACAATGGGGGCCAGCAGCAAGCCATGTCCCTGGCCATCCTCAGAGTCATCCGCCTGGTCAGGGTCTTCAGGATCTTCAAGCTCTCCAGGCACTCCAAGGGGCTGCAGATCTTGGGACAGACGCTGAAAGCCAGCATGAGGGAGCTGGGCCTCCTCATCTTCTTCCTCTTCATCGGGGTCATCCTCTTCTCCAGCGCTGTCTACTTTGCAGAGACTGATGACCCTGACTCGCTGTTCACCAGCATCCCTGATGCTTTCTGGTGGGCGGTGGTGTCCATGACCACCGTGGGCTATGGGGACATGTATCCCATGACCATTGGTGGCAAGATTGTGGGCTCCTTGTGTGCCATTGCTGGTGTGCTCACCATTGCCCTGCCTGTCCCTGTCATCGTGTCCAACTTCAACTACTTCTACCACCGAGAGACTGACCATGAAGAGCAGTGCCAGTACACCCACGTCACCTGTGGCCAGCAGCAGTCACCCTTCTCTGAGCCCAAGAAGGGGGACAGTAATCAGTCCCTCAGCAAATCTGAATTCCTGGAAGCAGAAGACCTGGAGTCCATGAAATATTCCAACTTCATTCCTCCCAATAACCAGGGATATAAAGAGAAGAAAATGCTGACAGAGGTGTGATGGGTTTTGTTGTCCTGGGTCCAGACACGGAGCTGCAAGCTGCTGTTACAGTTGTCTTCCTACAAGCAGCTGGATCTATTCAGCATTTACATGCCAGACTGAATTGTGATACCGTAAACAGAATGATTGTGATAATGGGCTCTTCTGGCCTGATTTGCTGTTTCTCATTACTGTGTGCAGCCAGAAATGTTCTTGCTTTATTCCGTGGAGTGCTAGCTGTCATCCCCACTCCCTTGTGCATTTCTTTCTCTGCTTTTGGTGACTGCTTTAATCCAACATTTGCTCCGAAACCAAGTCTTGTTGCTCCACCAGCAGAGAAGCCCTTGCCACTTCTTCAGCAGAAGCATTCAGCAGAGTAAACAGTTAAAGGGGCTACAAACATCTGGCTGGAGCTGTGCTCTCAGTCCCTGTGCCAGCGCAGTGCCCTTGGCTGGGATCAGTCACGCCTGCCATGCCATTGCCTTTGAATAATGGAAACGCTGCAGCCAGGATCACAGGGAGCTCTGCAGCTGTAGGAGAAAGCCAGCAAGCAGATGCCTGCCTTCCTTGCAACCCTTGGCATGCTAAAAGATCCTCCTGGTTTGTGTTTCAGAAAAAAAGAAAAAAGAAAAGAAAAGAGGTGCATAGATCTAAAAGCTCTTTGCTACTTGTGACCATACATTGTGTATCAAAAACAGGCTTTAAGCAGTCAACAGGCTTGGTGAAGATTCTCTGTGTTTTGAGCTTATCTCAGCCTTATTTATGCCAGTGCCCTGATGTTAATTGGCTTTTATAGTACCAACTTAATCTTCATAGTGGTAAGTGCCTTCTGCAAGGCGTGTTTTGAGTAAATTCATTTGTTATCTGCAGAGTTCATCTTCACACAATAGCGTTTAATGAGATGTGCTTTGTGCTCTGTATTCGGGCATGTGAGAGCAGTTGACTCCGATGCTTTTTTTAATTGAGCTGCGATTTGTGTAGCTGAGGGAAGTTTGCATGTTGGCGTTTTGTTGACGTGGCAGAAGAATCCTGAGCACAGACAGCTCTGCACCTGTGCTGTGGGAGGATCGTGCTGGTTTAGCAAGTCACAGGCATAAAGTGCCCCAGGGCAAGTGTGTCAACATTTGAAGCTGGCACAGACACAAACTTCCCTAAGCTGTCTGCACAAAGCCAGCAGCATCCTCCAGACCCTTTGAATGAGGGGAGAAACAGTGAGCCCCGAAGATATGCTTTTGCTGTATTGCTGGCCTAGCCAGTTCCTGGTATTTCATGGATAGGAGGGACAGCAGTGTTTTTGCACTTGGTTTTATGAGAGCAATTTGTGCCAGCCATGCAAAATGTGCATAGCTTGTTCTAGAGCACCGGCTTTGCCAAGGGACCAGAGATTTCTGTCTTCAAATACACGTTCTGCTTCCCAGATCATTTCATTAGTTTCAGTCAGCTCTGCCTTACACCTAACTTTAAAAATGCTTCAAATGTTTCTGCCAGCAGGCGAGAAAGGGAAATGGATGCTTTCAGATTTCCACTGGCAGATTTTCCTGCAAGGAAAAGTCCTTCTTGTTTTAATTCTAAGTGTTTATTCTGCATTCACACGTCTGCATGTGTACGAAAGCAAAGGCAGCCATTAATGCCTTGCATCATACTGTATGAGATACATTTTGGAATGTACTACATATTGCATGGGACACATGAAATACATAAACCAGACCTAATGCCAAGGTGCAAAAATACAGAGAATAATTTTGTATATATATTGTGCTTTTGAGCCATAAGGCTAAGAATGCTAAAGGCATATCATAGAATCATAGAATGACCTGGGTTGGAAGGGACCTTAAAGGTCATCTCTTTCCAAAGAGGGACACCTTCCACTAGGCCAGGTTGCTCAGAGCCCCATCCTTTAATATTGTCAAAACTGGCCTTAGAACTGATTGTGAGGTGGGATCTGTTTGCATCTTCATTACCCTGCCTGCTTTCAGTTGTTTTGAGATATGGCTCCATACCTAGAGTGCTTTTACTGTGGCCTCTCTCCATCCTGGCCCTGCTCCTATGGTAGAATTTATTTGTGCAACTCCTGACTACTCCATTTCTCCAGAGTCCTGTTGCCTTCTCAAATGTTTTCAATGTGCAGGGATCTCCCTTGGGGTCAGCACACAACCATTATATTCAAACCTCTGCTCTCTCTCTTGCTGAAATCATTAGGAAAATTCTCAGCCATTTGTCTCAGTCTGGGAGACAAGTTTGATGTGGTGAGGGCTCATAGCTCAGAGGGGTTTGCCTGAATAAAGCCTAATTTCTCTTTGCTTCATGGACTGAGGCAAAGGATTGTGAAGGTCTGAGCCTTGGGAACCATTCTGCATCCCTTGATGCATGTAATCAGCTGGTGGGTAAATTGTCCTGGTGAATAAGTGGGACTGAGGGACATGGTGGCATCTCTGTTGATTTTGTGTAAAAGTTGTCCAGTTCTTGGTCTGTCTTAGTCTTGGTGGTGTTCTTAGTTGTGTTTCGGGGTCACCTTAATGAAATCTTTACTGTGAGGCCGAGAGAGGGACTGTTCTTCAAATTTTGTGTTGCCAGAAACTAGCAAAAGAAGCTGCTATTTAAGAGGGATGTTTTGAGGCTGCTGCCCTCTCCCAGCAGAATGCCCATGTTTGGGGATATTTTATGTCTGAGTCTATCAGCTGGTAAAAGCTCCCCCAAAGTAAGATATAAAAAACTCAGGTTGAGCACAAGTTCAGGAGGAGTCACGAGACACGCTGAGCCTACGTCAGAAAATTCCTGTGCCCTTGTGTCCCTCTGGGCCTGGCCCTTTGGCCCTGCCAGGCAGGAGCCCTCCTGCCCAGAACAGGTTGTTCTCCTGACCAGCAGGACACACAGCTGGGCACTGGGAGGCCAGCAAGAGGAAAAGATGTGAGGCAGATCACTGACAGCACAATCTCAGCGTGTCTTACACAGATCCTCTTGGAAAGGGGTGTCCTGCCTTGGGTGGGATCCAGCTGTGAGTTTCCAGGTGGGATCTAGGAGTGAATTTCCATTTAGAATCCAGCAGTGAGTTTCCAGGTGGGATGTAGGAGTGAGTTTCCAGGGAGAATCCAGCAGTGAGTTTCCATCCAGGTGGGATCCAGCAGTGAGTTTCCAGAGGGAATCCAGCAATGAGTTTCCAGGGGGAATCCAGCAGTGAGTTTCCAGATGGAATCCAGCAGTGAGTTTCCAGATGGAATCCAGCAGTGAGTTTCTAGTGGGTTTTGGAATCTCCTGCCTGCAGATCATACCCAAGGTGTGAAGGAATTCTGTGGTGAGCCAGGCAGCTCTGTGCAGTTCTTGTGAGCCACGTTTGCCAGTTCTGAAAAGGAAGTGCACGTGAAAGTGTGTAAAGCAGGAGTGGTGTTTGCTCCCTGGGTTTTCTGTGTTGGCTCTAAGAGAAACACAGAACATCAACAGCAGCGTGGAAATTGTAACCTTGGGACTCCTGTAAATCTTTCTCTAAGCACCTCCTGAAAAGCAGTGAAATCCCAGAGTCATCAGTAACGCTTACAGAACTTGTGGAATTTGACGTTTTTTAAGGAGCATTCAGATTTATTTTTTTTTTTCACATGACTGAAATGACACAGAGGCACCAGGGCCATTGACTTCTCCAGGGGTCTCGTGCCACCAAATCACAGAGATGCTTTCAATAACCTTACCTCAAGTTCTCAGCCCTGCTCAAAACGCAAAAACCTGTTTCTTCTGAAGGTAGAGCACATCCCTGTGAAGCCAAGCAGGCACCTCCAGGGACTGTTTCCATAACAACCTCCCGGACTGTTTCTCTCCGTGCTGTGGCTACAAGCAAAGCACTCCTTGGATGTTTGGTGTTCACATATCAGCACTTTATCTTTACAGATGTTTTCTTTGCTTACTGGGGCTGATCCCATCTCCTCGTATCGTGTACAGCTGCCCTGTCCAGCTGCAGGGGGGCAGTCTCCAGCCTTTGAAAGCAGGGAGTGCAAACCTGGGGATGGGAGGAGGTTTTATTTGTCCATCCTTGCACAAAGAATGCTGGAGAGCATGTGAAGGACAATCTGAGCACTCAGCCAGGGAGCTGAGGGGCAGCCAGCCTATGAATGTGAACTCATCCAGGTGCCTGGTGACAAGGAATACAAGCTAAAGCACTGCATTAAAGACCCAGAAATTCCCCTTGCAGCAATCTCACTAGGAAATAGTTTTGCAGTGGAAGAGACTGTTGCTCCTTCGAGATCCCGTGGCTAGTTTGTGATGGTTTGTTCCCCTGATAATTTTCCCACAGGATGTTTTGCACCAAAGCAGGACAGGGCAGAAATCATCTCCTTAGAGGTGGGGAAGGAAGGAAGGAAAGGAAGAATTTTACTGAGGACACCAATTTTTTATCCACACAAAGGACTGGAAGCATGAAAGATGTGAAGACCTGTTCTGTGATGTTTTACTGGTGGATTCGAAATTCCTGTTCTGTTCCTTCTTGGAAAATGTTGGAATTTGGGATTTTTGAGTAATTTTCTGTTTGGGCCTTTTGATCCAGCTTTCATGGATAAAAACTCACTGCCACAGCAGCCGTGGGGGTGAAGGTGACAGGACTTGGTTTCTCTCCTGGGTCCTCTCATTCAGAGGTCCCTGTGGGATAAAGAAGAGTGAATGTAAAGAAAATTCAGGGCAGCAAGAGACAGGGTAAGGACTGAAGTGTCTTCCAGGTGGTGATGGAAAGAACAGCATCAGCCCTAAAAGCAAAGGAACAAACAGCTCCAGCATCTGCTGCTATTGCAGAAATAGGTAAGGTTTCTTTTTGTTCTGGGAAATTAACGACCAAGAGTTTCTTGAAATTAATAAGGAAGGATTTCCTAATTAAGATTTGCAGCCTAAAGGGAGAATCTGGTTCTAGGTGAAGAAAGAAAGATAATTATAAACTACAGAAATGTAGTATGAGCCAGATCCTCACCATCTGCTGATTCAAGCTGGCAAAACTCCTTTTAGTACAACTACCTTGGATTATATTGGGCTCCAACTTCAATCTTCTGTATCAAATCCAAGCATATATACTTGTTAAACTGCTTCTTTTTGTTTTTTCTTTTCTTAAGGTCCTGTTTACATCAGGGAAAGATCTGCAGATTACAGCAGGAGTCAACCACAGCTTTCCCAAAAGCTCTCCTCTGACTCAAGTCCAAGTAAGTCCTACCAAACTTGGCAGAGCTAAGCTTAAGTTTATATCAACAGAAATTAAGAGCTGCAGCATTTCATGCATTTATTTCTCAGTGGTGGGAAAGATGTGGACAGATTCACGGGGAATTGGAAGATACTGCCCTCCATGGCAGCCCTGTGAGCACAAGATAGCTCTGTTTGTCAAAAGCACAGCCTTAAGCCCTCCATCCTTGCTCTTTGAAGCTTGCACTAGAGACAGATCCCCTCCTGAAGACATTTGCAGCCGTGTTATCAGCAGGTTTGCAGGAGAATGCCTGAATTGCAGGCACCTGCTTTAGGCATAAGGAGGGGAGCAGGTGTTGGCAGGATGAAAGAACTTAATCCCCTGATGAAAGGAACCAGGGGGTGCTGTGTGTCCTTAGCTGCCACCAAAGACAGTGGCTGAGGAAGTTGCCTGCCAGGTTCAAGGAGCTCTTCTTGTTCAGACTGAGGTCCTACAAAACACAAGACCCTACCCAGGGAGATAAATCCAGAAAAATGTTTTTGGGGAAAGCAGACAGGGACTGTGCTAATTGTCAGTGCAGCATGTGCTGTTAGTACATGTTAATTCCATGTACTTTTCCCTCTTTGGGTGGGTTTTCCCTTGCTCCAGGGAAGTCTGTCTGGGGCTTGTTGGCTGACACAAAGAGTTTGAATATCATGACATGGCTTTACATTTTGGGAAATTCATAGCTGGGATCAGTGTGGGTTTTAGGGTCCTACAACACTCACTGATGAGCCCTCACCACTGGAAATATCCAGGCTGTCTGTAGTGCCAATTAATAAGAGGGGGCCCAAGAAATAATTGAGCTTTGCTGTGTAGAACTTCTTAGTTTAAGGAAAGAAAGGATTTGTAGGTGGGAAAGTGCTCATCAATTTCTGTGGTCACCATTAATACTGAAGCTGTGTTGACTATTCATTGGAGATAAGACTTAGGAGAAACTTTTGTCTTCACACAAAATATCATTGAAAATTCAGCAAGTCCTTCTTTGCCTTCATTTCACTAAATTAATATGACGATATTTATTCAGTGGTATAAAATTTGGAACATCCTTAGTCTAAAAGTGGCATAAGTCACAAACTTATCAACTTAATGACCAAATCTAGCCACTGTTTGTTTAACAAAATGAGGGACCTCGATTCTGTTCTCTACTAAAGGTTAGATAAATGTTTCCTTAGGATTGTGGATGGTATGACTCCTGATTTAAATGAGTTGAGAGAAGAATCAGGCCCAAAGAAGAGGGCTGTAAGTGCACACCACTAGGCTGGATCTCTTTAGGGTGCTGTAGGTGCAGATTGGTCCATTCACCTAAAAGGTTGTATACAATTTTACAGCAACAAAAGGTTTAGCTTTTAGAGTACATATTGGTTTATTCTCTTACATTCTCTGGAGGGAAATTACATGGTATTTTACAAGAAAACTGGAACATTACCATCCCTTCTAGCTGCTCCTTGATGCATCTGTTGTTTTCAATTAGCTTGATGGCATCCATTTTCAGAAAGCAGATGCTGCCCTCTTTTACACTGGTGCAATTCTGGAATAACTCCACTGACGTCAGTGAAGTGACTCCAAATTTATCCCCGGCAAAAGCAGAATTGGACCACAGTCTCTTTGTCTGCCTCTCTGCTCTGGAGCTCTGGGGAAGGTGTGCCACTGCCACAGCATAAGGTGAGGGTGAGTGCCTGTCTGCTGTGCTGTGCTTGGCATTTTTGTGTCCTTGACACCCCCACTCACGTGCCTGGCTGGAGCAGGAGCCAGGCTGGCCTGGGACGGGCACGGCCACCAAATTCCTCGTGCTGGATGGAGCTCTGGATTCCTGACCACTCTCCATCTTAGCTGCCTCGTGCCTGGATATGTTTCCCAAGGAGACAGAGTTTTTCAAGCTGAAGAAAGGTAGTTGCAGTTCTTAAGGAATAGAACAACAGAAGGGTGGCAGAGGTAGATGTGGAGACAAGCCTCCTACATTTTTTTTGCTGATAGGGCTATGTGAAAATCATTGCAGTCCTGGTAGATTGGCTCTACATCTGCTAGTTTCAAAGCCTCCATTTACAGGGAGTACTAGGTTGGAAAAAAATGGGGCTTTCCTCCTCTAACTCTTCTGATCTCAGTCCTGCCTTCCCTGAAACTTGGACAGAAAGCTTGGTGTAAAATTGTCAGTTTGCTGTAAGGGAAAATACCACTGGAGATGGGACAGATGAGGGTGAATAGGTGGAATAGTTGTGGAATCATGGCATGCAGAAGAGGCTGACCCCCCCCTGGCCACACCCTCCTGGCAGGGAGTTTGGGGAGCAGCACTGCTGGGTAAGAGGTCAGAGCAGTTGGTCCTGGTGGCCTGAAGAGATGAACAGAATGATTTCCTACTGCACTCACTGTTCTGACAGAACAAAACTTCACATTTCCTCTCTTACCTCTCTCAAATCGTTTCCCCTTGTGGAGATGAAGATCCCCTTAAGCTCAGGAGGCAGAAAAAAATATTGACTGAGGTGGGAGCTTCATTTATTCAGCCAGCCCTGTGTCACAGAAGTGCCAGGAAGGAGCTGTCCTTAGACTTTGTCCTTGAGCTTTCCTGCTTGTTGATGCTCTTTGTTCACTTCAGTGAGGAAACCATTGTCTTGCTATTTTCATCTCTATTTTGGCCAACCAATTCTGCTCTTTAGCTTTTCTCCTTTGAGTAGAAAGATGGTGAAGGGTCTGGAGGGGAAGCCACATGAGGAGTGGCTGATGTCACTTGGTCTGTTCAGGTGGAGCAGACTGAGGTCAGAGCTCACAGCAGTTCTGCAGCTTCCTCAC
>JANRGV010000075.1:50691652-50702742 GCA_024734035.1 Alethe castanea | reverse complement strand
GAGAAAGTTAGGTTTTTTTATAGCCTAAAACTAAATTAATTTATAGCTACATCCACATGTCAGAAGGGACACATAAGGAACCTAAACTGCTATAGAAAACAATAATTTATTATTGATTTTCAGCTCCTTTTTAAAAGCAGCTGCAATTTATTGGCTTCTCAGTTCTTTCCTCTCTGGTACAAATGATCTAAACAATGCTAGCAATGAAGCAAAGCAGCTCCTGTGGGTATGGCAAATGACATAAAAGTCAGATATGCTTTACCTCTTTTTGGTTTAAGACAAATGGTCCATCACTGAAATGAGACCAAAAAAATGATCAGAGGTGGAATGTAATGCATTTTTGTGTTTTAAATATTCTTTTTAAGATGTGTGTGATTAGGCAAGATATCTCATTACATGAATTGTTTGGCTTTAAAAAACAGGCTAACATCTCACATGTATTTAAAGTTATGTAATTTTCATTTGGTTCTACATTCTGGCTGAATTTAGCTGCAGTAAAGGCCGTACACTACAAATGATAAATCTGCTTGATCCTATGGTAATACCTTGGGTTTTAAAAAAAAAAAGAAATCTAAAACGCAGATGTTACAGAATTGCTACCGCAGCCACTGGAGTCTAAATTGCCAACCCTTTAAAGCAAGGGTAGAGTGGATTGGAAAAGAAAAAAAGCATCTCAAGAGCCAAGGTAGGAATGAGCACAGCACTAGAAACACTCTTCAAGGAGCGCAGCAGTAAGATAAGAACAGTAATCTCTTTTCTCCTAGCAGCACAGTGATTAACCACAGATATCTCCTTTCAGAGCAAAATAGTCTACAAAATTGTTCTCATCTTAGGAGTATACAGGAGTACACTAAAAATTACAGCAATAATTTTGAAAACACAAGCGTATTTGTTATTTCTTCTTTCTAGGGAGGAAAAAATTACTCTGTTGCTAGGAAATTTAGCTCAATTTAGTTCTTCTATACAAGGTTTTGTTGCCAATGCCAAAGTTGCTTCCCTGAACAGTCTTTCTTAGCTCCAAAGTCCTGGCCTGGTCTCTTGGCCACAGTCCTTCTTTGAGCAGGATTCTCTTCTCAGAGAATGAACGGTAAGTATCCCAAGAGGGGAAAACAGGCAAATGTCACAGACTGACGTGTGAAACCCTTTGTGTTTTGCTCGTTTGCCATTACTGTCATGCACACCTTTCCTTGGAACTGCAGGTCACAGCAAGTCTTATTCCCTTTGGAAATAACACTCAGAGCTACAGGCCATGCATCTTTCACCCCAAGATCTGGCCATCACTGACAAAGAACACAAGGGAAGGTCATCCAATTACACCAGACAGGAAGCCAGATTCAAAGTGAGTAATTCCATTCTCAGGTTGTGAGTTTCAACACGCAGGCTCCTGGACCAGATTTCCATGCATATCCTTGCAAAACAAACCAAAGATGAGAAGAGTAAACAGAAATTGACAAAAACTCTCTCATGTCTGCTGATATCATCCATCTTACACACAGAAATGGAAAAGTTCTGAAATGAAAAGCAAAGGATGATAAAATTATTGCTTCACAGGAATATTTATACCCATAAAGAGTAATGGAAACATAGAAATAGAATCAGAGAGGGTGCTGAATGACAAAGATCTGATTTATTAGATGTAACAGAATATGTCTGGATTAGTTGGCTCCCAGTTAGGATCATTAAATCTACATTAGCAAAAAAATAGAAAAAGAAGCAGTAAGGTCTAACAGTTACCCTACACATTTTAGAGAGCTGCTAGGATCACTGTGAGAAGTCTTCCTTGAGAAACAAAAGGGCTAGGAACACAGACAGAATCACTTGTTAGTGACCAAAAGCACGTGAGAACAGCTCCTAGGGCCATGTACAACCTGCTCTTGCCTACCAGCCACTATGCTACAGGACAAATTTCACTACCTGCCCTACTAGATGGAATTACAAACTGGGAATCAAGCCCAAGATCTGCTTCTCTCTCTGATCTGGGATGTAACAGAGCACATAGAGAATTCTGTGCATAATTTTCTTTAATCTACAAAAAATCTGAACGACAAATTAACCAACTAAATGAAACCAAACAGACAAGCAAAAACCAAACAAAAACCAACCAAACAAAAACCAAACAAACATACAGCAAAACTGGGCAACAGAGGAGAAGGGGGAAGCACACTGAGACAACTATTTTATGGTATATAAATAGCTGGATTTTCACTAATGACTGCATGACTCAACTCTAGGAGAAGCTGATCGGAAATGTAACCCTTTGCTCACACACAGCTAGTAAGAAATTAGTCCAAACTTCACGAATTTACAAGGTAGAGAGGAAGAACATCATTAGGAAATGTATTCAAGCACAGTGCAGCAGTTCAAACAGCCTGTACAGTACCTCATAGTTCAAAAAGAAGTTAAAAGCAGCATTCTCCACGGGGTAGTGCTCGGGCAGCAGCTGACACACATTCTTCACAGAATCACAGATGTACATTTTCTCAAGATAGATTTCAGACTGCTAACACAGTTTCTCTCACCCCTGGAACGTGCAAAAATACATCCTTAAAATTGTCAAATTCATGAAAATTTGTGTAAGTTTGAATCCCAAATTTAAATAGATTTACATGAGTGGCACCCAACTACATATAAAATTTATAGGTGGCTGTAATTACCTGAAGCGCAGAAGTATCAATATGAGAAATAAGAAAGTATATCTAAATTTTAAGAAACTTGACTAACATTGCCCCAGTATTACCAAATATAACCATTAAGTATGATCCCATATAATTATGGTTTACAAAACTGCAATTTACTCACATTTGAAAGGGTAAAGGTACAGTATTTAATAAAAAGTATATAGATGCTGCCACTCAAAAATCTTCAGCGCTCTAACTCCAGAAGTATTTTGTATTTAATTTTGTTTAAGTCTACATGTTTGTAATCTATCTGAAAATTCAGTGTGAATGAGGCTGAAACAAGTTCTGTTCCAGCTGAGCTAAATGCCTGTTGAATTTTAATGAGACAAATTGTTTCTTTTAACATGTTTTTGTAAAAACCGATTATATTAAAGTATGCTATAATTGAATTATGTGTTAGGTTATTATTTAGAATTACTTTTTGTGTTATTAGCCTTAGACTCCTGCATAAACACCACCAATTATAAGTATTTTAAATAACATCATTCAGAGTAGATATAGTAAATACCATAAAATTGACTTCTTTGTGTTATTTGAAAGTGAAAGTAGGGGATATGTCATTTCACACACAAACACAGACATATACACTCACACTTTTTATTTTACATTTTTTCTTTTGTTCTGTGTAGATGAACCTGACACTCAAGAAGCAAGGCCAAAGCCTTGGCAAGTTATCTCCATAAAGGACAAATTGTTATTTTTACATACATAATCATTGTTAAAGATCAGTTTTTCATAGCTCCAAAATTCTCCCCAGTGGGCAGTAGTCCATCTTACTGAACTACCTACCCATAATTCAACCCAATTTCAGGCAATTGTCTTTCTGTGCTCGTGAGAGTCCATCACTGAACTGCAATGGAGACTATTTTCCATAGCCTCCAGGGAGGCAGATAATTTTGTTGGCTGCCTCCATTCCATTCGTCTTCTACTAAATGAAGAAGGGATTGCCTTTTCCCTAATGCTGCCTGCTTTCAGAAATCCAAACATCCATTCAGTGGAAAGCACTAAATTAGTACAAGTACTTAAATGTCTGAGTAGAAAGCTATTCATTGCCATGCAAACTCAGAGTCAGCCTTCACAACTGTAACTACTGACAGCTTTTTCAGATGCAGGACCAGGTCTCCAGAAGCTAAATTCTAAAATTCAAGTCTTGTGAGAAAAATCCATGGCCAGAATGAAACTGAAATAATGTTCTTCAAGGAACTCATCTTTTCTTATGGATGCACCTCAGTTTACATAAAAATGAATAAGAATATTAGGCTGTTCAAGATCTCCTTTTACTTTCTAATACTCAAAATACCATTTAATTCACTGCAGAACAGAGAATTATTCCAACACAGGTCACTTTGAGGCTTTTAAACAACCATTATTAACCACTGCCACAGAATGAACAGTCTGAAAGGACTTATTCATATTTCCAACTTATTCAATTCTGCTTTGACATATTGGTTTGACATGGAAAAAGTTTAATCAATGGTGATGAAGGAAAAAAAATCAGTTGCAGGAACTGATTTGAAATGCTAATAATTTTTCTAAAGTAGAGCTTACATTAGATAAGCTCTTTTTCTAGATATAAGTCTAGAAAATGTCTTTTTCTAGATCTAAGTCTCATTGACAATCAACAGAAAAGATAACTGAATAGTTTCTAGCATAAATAAATAATCTGTAAAATATTTGAAGCTTTCGACCCTTACTCAGTCATGGGCCAAAAACGACATAATTAAAAATTATATATGCTCTCTTATTTCCATTTACACTATTTTGGAATAGACAAAAAAAATATTTTGAAGGATGATTACACTAAAAGATTGCAAAAACTAAATCCATGTTATTGTACAACAATTAAAAAATTAAAGCAAAAACTTAACAAGTGCAAAATGAAATTTCCTTCTGAGTGTATCTATGGACAGCAGAAAAATAAAAAGGCTTTTTAAATTGAAGTTATAAGCATTGGGTTCATTTCAACATTTTCTGCAAAACACTGTGATTTAGTGCTCTAGCAGTGCTGTTTTCCAGCAGAAGCTGATGCATTACAGCTTCTAGCAGGTCCTGAAAACTCCCAACAGGATTTTACTTCCTCCACAGCACATTCAGCAGGGGATAAAAAGATTTCATTCTGCAGTAAAGCAAATCATACTGTAACCCTGTAAGTTTAGCCAAGCAAGATGATTATAGATGCATAGTCAATACTTTTGCTCTTTCAGTGGAAGACAGTATTTCTATAGAACTCCTAACTTGTATTTGGCATCAGAACATCTGTACTTGGCTACTAGAAGAAACAAATAAGTAATGCTTTCTTGTATATACATAGATCCAGCAACACTATGTATTCATTTTCCGTATAGTATATCAATAATTAACAATTACACTCTGCTAATTTCCTCTCTTTTGTGTCAGAACAGTGACATTAATTTTAAGGAACTACACCTAATTTTCCTGTCACTGAAATAACTATTCTGTCCCATGACTTGAAACAAGCAAGGGACCTACATCTTTACCACTGCCTCTAATGCAACCACTTTCCAAAAACATGGCTAAATGGATGGGCAGTGCAGAAGGTCCAACCGGCTGACTGAGGGCCTGCTGGTTGACACTGCAAAATCAAGTGTCCCTCATTGAAATTCCCTGCCCCCAGTCCCTTTGCATTTATAACTGTGGGAAATCAGTTCTGCCACCTGAGCTGGCCTCAGCTGCCACAGCATCACATGAAGATAGATGTGATCATTTACGGGGCTACAATGGGGAGCACTCTTCTGATCTGCTTTCATCTCACTCCCTGATCTCAGATCAAAGCAGGGAGGCAAGCAGAGCAAGGGCATGTCTACACAGGGACATTACATCAATCTAGTTTGTTCACTCTAAGTGCACCAATTTAAATACATCTCATTACGCCCCAGTTTGTCGGGCCAGCTTAAAATATTTTCCTTATTAATCATAACACCCAAACAGCCCTGTGCTTGTCTGAATCAACTGCCCCAACTTCCCTGCCAGTATTTCATGTCTCAGTGTTTGCAGCTGTGATTTTTTTTCTGCTGTACTGTAGGAGGCCTATTTAAAATTAAAGAAAATTGTGGGTGGGAGAGGAAAACAAGTCAAATGAATGCAGTCCTTGAAAAGTTTCCTGGTGTCCATTAACATCATCAAAAAGCATTACTCATCTGCTGACATGCAACATCAATGACCCATTGCTAAACACTGTAATTATTGTAATATGAGCTGAGCAGCACATACATATGTGCCATAGCTACACTGGGTAGAATTTCCCTTTTTGCAGAAACAAGTGACTAACAGTACAATTCTGGTATATCTGCTTTTCTCATGGGAAAAAAAAATGAGCAGAGATCACCTGTGCAGCGAACACAAGGAGCAGCATCTTCACATGACTGTGGAACTTTCCTTCAGGTCCCAGGAGCACTGTTCTCCCAGGGGTAGGAGTTCAGCACCTCCAGCCATGCATGAGTCAATTCCTGTTGGTAGACCAGCTGTCAGGAGCCCTGTTCTGGAGATTTTCCAGGTCACTTGGAGATTGTTGTCCTGTCTGAGGTGACCATGCTGTCCCTTTAGGTGCAAGCTTTCTCTTCTGCTACTTAGAGGTCTGTCAGACCACAAGGCAGGAGTCAGAGGGCAGAAATAGGTGTTCCAGAGAGTTACCTGATCCTAAAAGATTTGGACATACAACTCTGCCTGAACACAGGAAAGCAAATTCCAAAAATATTTGGCAACTAAAATGAATTTTTTTCTCCTGCCATACCAGACGTGCGGCTGCTGCAAAACATTTCTTTTTTAGCATAGGGGTATCCAGGGGTATTTCATTATGAGAGTTCTAATCACATTCAACACATCTGAAATCTGTCTTAAAATTAAGGAGCTCAAGGACAGAATAATGAGCTGTCATTACAAGAAAACTCCAGGAGAAACTTAAATTATGAGTTTAAGGTGATTTTTTCATGTCTGCTAATGAACAATCCAAAACAAATCCAAATAAGGAGCTATAAAAGTTTTAATAACATCAGTATATTTATTTAAAATATTGCATTTTCCTACAGGCTTTAAAAATGCATCATGTCAGCTACTTAATGAATATGAGGTTTTTAAATAAAAATAACTCAATCTGCTGACTGACCAGGAGAACAAAACATTTCTGATATCTGCTGCTGAAAACACACATTCTCTCTGAAACTGCCTGGTTGCATTTGGGAATCCACAGGGGCAGGAATAATTGTACAGCATGCATGGTATAACCCCAAATATATCAGCTATCAAATTCAAGACACTTATTAGCACAGATTTGTTTTCTGTTTCCCATTTAATAGCTTCAAACCTGTTCTTCATGTATAACAAGTGACATTAAATGGCACAATTACAGCTGCTTGTCTCTACCATGTCAGCCTGCATCCCACATCTGTCTACAGTTCTGTGTGAACAATGGTTGATATGGAGCTGGACTGGTACAAAATTATTTCCAGACAGTCAGTAATGAAAATATTCTTACTGGATACTTCCAACCACTTGAGGCAGCAAGTGTCCCTAAGTGCACATTTTAATAAAAGTCATTACAAGCTTTAGTATATGTATATATGTTTCCACAACATACCATAGAAATAATTTGTAATATTTTCAAAGAGATAAATCAAGTGGCTAGAGGAAACATTTATTACATTACATTTTTGATGAAAAACAAACAACCTGAGACAAAAAAATAGCTGAAAAGCTATAACAAATTAAAACAGCCAGCTGTCATATTTTATATGCATTATAACTCCTTTAAATTTAGAATTAATTCAAGGAAAACATTACTGTAGAAGAATGTTTTCACAATAAAATGTGCCCTATCAACTAAGTGTTAATTATACTTACTATATTATTGATATGAATCTTCGTCTTTTTAAAACTTAGATGTTGGCATTATGGTCCCAAAAAAAATCAACAATATAAATATAAACAATATCTGCAAGCTAAATAGTAAGTAAATAAACAAATAAAACCAGTCATTTTGATTTTTAAAACTTGCATGCCAGGAATCACTTGAACTTCCAGTACAAGCTGGGTGGGACATGATCAGTTGTATGTGCTTACTTTTGATTCCCACTTACAGAGGGAATCAAAATCTAAAGATGTCATGCAGGTAGCAACAGGCACACGAGAACTGCCTGAGTAAAAATATAAAAATCAAAGTTTTATCAAATGTTTGATTGGTCAACCTGTATTAGGTTGTCAAGCATAACATCTGTCACATAATAAGCGTACATGGAAGACCTCAGTAGTAAAAAGTGGTGTTGTGGAAAAGGGGAAGAATAGGAAAGGGAACAGCCAGAAAGACAGACTTTTGAAGAGCTGCAGTGGATTTTTGCATGTGCAAAAAGGAATCCTAATATCACTTAGCAATTTACTCCTCTCAGTTCTTCTGGCAATATATGGAGAAGCTACATAAAGCATATTCCAGTCCTATTCTGAGCTCCCTAGGTAATCTTCATTGCATATAAATAACATTATTACAGCTTCTAAACAGAGAACAGAAAATTCTGCTCAATAGAATATTGTATTACGCAATATATGCAGGCACTAGAGAGCAGGGAAACCTTTCGCAGAGTAAACTAGCAATAATTCTCCATTAACATCTTCAGAAGACTTGGGTGTAGTTCATCCTCACATGGCTATGGACCATAGTTCATGCAATTTATCTTGTCAAAACTTTTCCTTTCCCACAGACACAAAACCGAGGAAATCTGGGCTAGGAGTAGTTTAAAAGCTAACTTACCTGTGAGAAAAATTCTTATGAAAGCAGGAAGGTGAGTTTTGTACTAAAAAATAAAATGGCATAAATAATCTCAACCAAATAACCCAGATAGAAAGACTGCTTCTCTCAAAACACAGAACCATCTCCCAGAGTTCACTGCCTTAGAAAGAACAATAGACTCATGGCCTTTATGAACTGAATGTGTAAAAGTGGTTGTGGTGTTCATATACACAAACACAGCTATTTATTGCAATCACTATAGAAGTTATCCAGTTGGCTTTTTATAAAGTTTCAATGGAAGAAAAAAGTAGAAGCCACTAGAGAAACACAGATATGCTTTTATCCTCCTTTGAGACCACACAGTAATCAAACTGAGCTAACTCAGGCTAATTTCATTGACAGAGATGCATAATCTATTTTCAGAACACCTATATAGAAGCTTCACCTTGCATGCACCAACCAGTGTCTTCTTGGATATGTTTCTATCTTAATATTTGGAACCATGGCTTTAAAATAAACATGCATAGCACTTGCTGATGCCAGTTGCTAGAATGCATTTAGTTGCTAGAATGCATTTAGCAAAATTATTTGTGAACTTGTGGCCTTCAGATTGAAATAGTCAGTTATAATAACCCTGACACATAGTATGGAAGTGATTTCATGGCACTAAAATTTCTCAGAAAGAGCCTAGTTGCAATTCCTTCAGGGACTGAAATTGCTCATGCAGCTATTGCTTCGAACTTACATGGAATTAGTAAACTGTTCACAGCTAAAAAATAAAAGTATGATTAAAAGAAGATACTAATTATAATGATTTGTTAACCTTTCCTTTTGCAAATGTGTGAGGTGACTTGGAAATAACCCTTAGTCTTTTTAAATTACCTCACAGCCACAGCTTTGTTCAAGTTTGACAGTTAATATTTTTCTGCATTACCACAATTACGCCAAACACTCATCACAGCTAGTTTTCGGGTCATTGCTGGTCTCTCACATTTCTAAAAACCAGTCAGATTTCTATTTCCTGTCAGGGCAAATTTTAGAATCTGAACAAAATTACAAATTAACTAATTGGCAAAAAAAAAAAAAAATTTGAAAGGTTTTTCTGGCCTTGCAAATCTTTTTTTGCTAAGCACAGAATATCCATTCATAATTGTTAAACAAAATGAGTACAATAACTATCTTGGATGCAATGATTTATCACAGTTTTACAAAACTATACCAACATTCTAAGCTCATAAAAAAATTCCTGATTTATTTTCTTTATTTGGCATTGATTTTTCAAATACTTGCCAGTAGAGAGAAGTTACCTAAGGCTGACATTGAAAATGTTCATTTAGTGTGCACTGCAGAGCAACAAGTAGAATGCTAAGAACAGAAGGCCTTGTAAAAATATTTTTATGGTTTTGGGTTTTTTAACAAATTTCCTCCATAAACTGAAAGAAAAATGAAAAAATCTTTGGTGAGTATTAAATTGGAAATGAAGGTCTGTCACTATTGCACATGTTCCTTTAACTTAAGTAAGTCAAAAGCATCATTCCATCATGAAAAAATCTCAGGTCACGTTTCTCTTTGTTGAGAAAGCCCACAGGCAGGCACTGAACAGGATGCTTCAAAGTCCAATAACTATTATTCCTAAGATCTCATAGAAATTTATTTCTTGTCACTTAATGTGTTTATGGGGTTCTATATTTTAGAATGAAATGATCATGAGAAAAATTTGCTAATAGTTTTAATAATAACCAATACATTATTAAAGACTTATATGCTTTGGTCCCAGGAATGGAAAAAGTCATTATCAACAGGATAAAAAGTATACTTTATATTACACAGTAGTGAAAAAACGTGAGCATATAGGGGGAAAAGACTGAGGAATATTTATATCATTTCATGACATATCTTCAAGTTGTTTGGCTCATTTGATTGAGATGGATTACTTCAATTAAGACACATCTGTTTGAAATGTTCCTACTGCAAGGGCAGCCTGGTGGCACTGCCACAGATTGTGTTACAAGTTCTTCTTCCAGAAAAGTGAGCAGTCTTCAGTTTACACAAAAATATCAGATCATTGGGTTTTTTTAAAATCCACATTTCTTGAGAAAAGCCTGATAGTTTTCTGTGCATTTTAGTCCCCTGACTGAGCCTATATCCCCAGCAGAAGTGCTCTATTGGAATATGTCAGGCAGTTTTGTGGTCACCTCTGCTAAAGGAAAAGCACACACACTACACAAGCTAATTCCAGTGCAATAGCATCCCGTCTCAGCAGTACTAATTTCTTCAGCAAGAACACAATCTTCCATGCCCCAGGTTCTGCTATCATTTATAGAAACATGATCATAAAAAGGAAAAAGTGCATAACGTATGTTAAAGTATTCATATGTAATTTCTATTCAAATATACTGTTTTTCCCTGTTAAATGTGAGCATTGATCTGGGACTGTTAAAATACAGCAGCAGAGTAATTTTTTAATTATTATTTTTCTGGGAGAAAAAATAGCTATTGTTTCCTACCCACAGGAAAAAAATCTCAAATAAATCAGATCTGGTATGAATGTATCTCCCACAGACATCTCCAAGATCTGACAAGATTGCTAGTATGAGTTACATGTCCAACATTAAAGAGTTAAGAGAGAAAAAGGTGGTAAGTGAGAAAGTAACATCATTTGCACTGATGAAGTA
>JANRGV010000075.1:50629209-50640782 GCA_024734035.1 Alethe castanea | reverse complement strand
GGACACCAACAGACTTGCAGATACGATGACTTCTCTGGAGAGCTTGTTCCAGTGCTTGGCCACCATCTCAGTGAAGAACCTTTCCAATCTGAAGAACCAATATCCAATCTGAACTTCCAGTGAAGTATCTTTAAGCCATTCCCCTGAAATTTACTACTGAACACCAGAGTGAAGAGATAAGCACCCCTCTTCCGTATCTCTTCACAAGGAGGTTGCAACTGCAATGTGCACCAGCCAGTCTCCTCTTCCCCAGGCTGAACAAACCTGGTCTCCTCAGCCAGTCCTCAAAAGTCATGTCCTTTACTCCTTGTACCCTATCTGTTGTTTCTTTGGACATACTGTAGTATTTTTATATCCTTACGTTGTGGCCCCCAAACTGCATGCAGTATTGAAAGTGAGACCACACCAGTGTAGAACAGAGTGAAACAATCATTTCCTTTGACCTCCTAGCTATAATGTGCTCAATGTACCCAAGGATATGGCTGGCCTTTTGACCTCCAGGGCACATCGTTGACTCATACTGAAATAGCCACCAGCCAAAACCCCCGGTCTCCTTCTGCAAGGCTACAGCCACCTGCCCCCCAGACTATATGCACACCCTCCCAGGTGCAGAATATTACATTTGTTCTTGCCAAAATTCACGCAGCTGGTGACTGTCTAGCATTGTAATCTATCAACATCTATCTCTAAGGTTCCTGTAGCCTTGAGGGTATCAATGGTTCCTCCTAGTTTAATTTTGTCTGCAACTAGTTACTGTGCACTCAACTCCCGTGTCCAGGTCATTAATAAAAGTACCAAACAGAACTGGCCCCAGGATTAAACCTAAAATTGAGGGGAACACCACTACTGACAGGCCATCAGCTAGATGTTAGGCCAAATACTATAACTATTTGAGCCCAGTTTGTCAGTCAGCTGTTCACCCATCATAGGTATAAGTCCAGTTGTGTGCTGGAAATTTTATACAGAAGGATCCTCTGAGAGACAGTATCAAAAACCAAAATAAAATAAAATAAAATAAAATAAAATCCAATAACCAAACAAACCTGACATCCACTGTCTTCCCTTTTTCCATCAGTCAGAAAACTTTATCATCAAATAATATCAAGTTAGTAAGGCATGACTTTCCCTTCATGAACTCATTGTTGCCTTTGACTGATGACTGCATTGTCTTTCAAGTGTTTTTCAGCAGCTCCCATAATAATCTTCTTCACACGATGGAGTGAGAGTGACAAGCGCAGAATTATATGAATCATCTTTCTAGCCATTCTTGAAAATTGGTACCTCCCACTCAACAGAGACAGGACCTCCTCAGATTCCAAAAATTGATAACTGAGAGAGGTTTTGCAATGACAATGCCCAGTTCTTTTGGTAGCCTGGGATGAATCCAATTGGGCCCCACAGAAATACAAACAATTGGTTGCAGCAAAAAATTCTGCATAAAGAGCTGGGAATGTATTCCTCTCCCAGCTGTGGTGCTCAGACCCACAGCTCCTGTGGTTCCAGGACCCATTGTGGATGATAAAGGATAGAGGTAAACGTGGCATGAAATACTTCAATGGTTTTATCTTCATTCACCCCTGTTTGTGAGGTGGAAACCAACATCACCAGGTAAGGGACCAATCTTTAATTTAGCCCTTTTTTTACCATGAGCGTGCCTTTAGAAGCCTCTTTTTTTTTTTACTTTTTTTTACTGATTTCAATTCCAACTGAGCTTTCATCATACAAATTTTCTCCCTAGTGACAAATAGCACCTTTGTAATCCTTCTGAGTAGCCTGATCACACTTTTAAAGTCTATACAGTTTCTTTTCCATCTAAATATTCAGAATCAGTGTCCAGAGTTCAGTGTTCAATTGCCTGTTTAACCTACCCAGCCTTCTGCTGCACATCCTTGATTTCCAAAACATTGGAATTCCCTTCTCCTGGGCTCTTTTAAAAGGTGGCTCTTGAAAAGTCACCAGTATTCATGGACTCAGAAACCTTTGAAAGCAGATTCCCTACCAACTAGTTCCTTGATCAGCCAAAAGCCTGCTCTCAGTAGTATCTCTGCTGACAGCTTTTTTCATAGCACCAACTATCTTAAACTCAACAGCTTCATAATCACTGTGGCCAAGTCAGCCACCAATCCTCACTTCGTCCATGAGATCACCTCCAGTTAGAAACAACAGACATAGGAGTGCACTTTCCCTATTCAATTCCCCTAGCACTTTATCAAAAGTCATCTTCTGCATGGACTTCTTCTGGACCTGTACAAGAGGACTGGGCCCATGCAAACTTTCTGAAGGACAGAAAGGACAAGTTCAACATCCTGTGCCTTGCCCAGGGGAATCCCCAGTCTAAGTACAAGCTGGTGGATGAAGGGTCTGAGACCAGAGAAGGAAAAGAAATTGAGGATGCCATTGAATGAAAAATTAGACATGACTGGGAATGTGTGCTCATGGCCCAGAAAGCCAAACATGTCCTGGGCTGCATCCGAAGCAGTGTGGGCAGTCTGGTGAGGGAGGGGATTCTGCCCCTCTGCTCTGCTCTGATGAGACCCCACCTGGAGTGCTGTGTCCCATTCTGGTATCCTCAGCACAGGAAAGTCATGGACCTGCTGGAGTGAGTCCAGAGCACAGAAAGGGCTATGATTATAGTGAGGAAGAAATGCTGAGAATTGAAGTTTCTCAGCCTGGAGAAGAGAAGGTTCCTGGAAGACCTAATTGTGACCTTTAAATACTTAAAAGAGGCTCATAAGAAGGAAGAGAGAATTTAACTAAGGTCTGCAGTGGCAGAACAAGGACAATTGATTTAGAGCAAGGGTTTGAGTCCTTATAGACTAGTAAATCAGTGCCAGCATCCTGGCTGGCTGATCTATAGTAAACTCCCACAACAACACCTGCTTTATTTGCTTTTCCTTTAATCCTTACCCAACAGTTCTCAACCATGACACTACCAGCTGCAAACTCTGCACAATCCAGCCTCTCTGTCCTGCCTGTCTCTCCTTCTCTCAGAAGGCTCTGTAACTGCCCACCCCAGCACTGCAGCCACAGGATTCTTCCACCAAGTCTCAGTTAAGCCAGCATTGTAGGTCTGGGACTGAGCCAAAACTTCCAGTTCCTCTTTTTTATTCCCAATGCTGTGGGCGATAGTGTTCAAGCACTTTACATGCTTTCCACTAGATTTGGTGCATCTTGGAGCAGACATAAAGCCCTCATCTGCACGCTGCCACTTCCTGTGCTGTCCCAGAGCCTGCTGCTGGTAACCCTGTCAGACTCACACTTCTGCAGGGTCACTTCCCAGCCAATGTCTGGGGCTTCTGCAGGGAGGGCAGACAGCACCTTTGCCTGTGGAGGGCAGCTACACTTCAGTGCAGCACTCCAAGCAACAAACCGCAGCATGGGCCAGCTGGCACCTTGGCCCTTGGAAAGAAAAGCCATCCTGAGGAGACAGGTCAGTCCCTTTGCCAACTGCCACTGTGCACAAAGTTGCAATGATGATGCCAAATAAATGCCTGAACTCGCATTTCTTTGGGGCTTCTGCTTGTCCGTATGGCACAAACATCATCTTGAGAGCTCTGGGATGGAGAAGTCGTGGGGAGGACTCCTCCTTGTTTTCCTCTACACCCCTGGGAGCTGCAATGACATAGAAGGGAAGAGACTCAGGGCTCAGCAGGGTGTGCAGAGCAGAAAGAGGGGCAAGCATCTGGTGTGGAGCTGGGCTTTGTCCACCTTCCTGATATGCCATCTAAGATGAGTAAGGATGGAAAGAAATTAGGGGATTTTAGTACATTATGTCCCTGACGTTTTTTTTGTCTTTCTCTCCAGCATAGACAATGCCCCTTACCAGGGCTCCTCTGGGCCATTTTTTGAGTACTTCATTTGGCAAGAAAAACAGTAGGGATAAGTCTTTTGGATCCACAATTAGAAGTATTCACTGAATAAGAGAGCAAAGTACATAGATGACATATGAGACTTTGCAAATTTTGCATACATATCACATGCATGTGTCTGTATCATCTTCCCAGATTTTGCATTACCCTGTGCATGTCTTATCCTTAACAGTAAGAACAGAGTCTTCTGTTCCTACCTTTACTGTCTCTGTTTGTCTTTCCTTAAAAAATAAATTACAGTTTTCTTTTTAAAAACCCAAATACATTTCTGCAAAAGCAACTGGAAAACCCCTTAAAAGGGCCTATATAAATTGTGAGTCTCCCATGTGCACATTTATTTTTATAAAGTACTTTGCACTCAGAAACTCAGATGATGTAATGGCTATTTCATGTTCTTGGTGTGCTATGTAAGGAAACATAAGTAATTTCCTCCATTATTTATAAAATGATAGAATGACCTGTGTATACATATGCATACAATGAAGTAAATTCAGAATTCAGTATTCAGCAACTTCTGCCATCTGGTACATTTTCACTTGCACCTTTCCTGAGTTGCTGCTGAGCACATCACCATTCCAAATAGGGTTTTTGTTTAAAGTGCTGACTTGAAGCATTTCCAATTTTATGCTGGACAGGAAAAATATAAATACAGTCCATTCCCTCATCTTTCTATAGCCTTCTCAGACTTCCATTTGTAACTGTTCTTAATGTTTCTGAAAATGGGGCATAACTGTTAGCTGACAAATAAATGTCTGAACTGAAGTCAGATGATTTTTTATGACAGAAAAGGAGGAACTTAACTAGAGTAGTCAGGCACTTCACTCAGATGGATATAGAAGGCATTTTTACATTCCAGTCTCAGGAAAAGAATTTATGAAAAATGGATCAGTTTTGCATGTCAGTGAAGGCTGTTCAGTGATTTGATTGACTTGCTCCAATTTGGAGTGTAAACACTCACCTTGTAATTAAGGATCAGATAAAAACAACTGGCAGCAAAATTATAGGTACTGGAATTATAGGAACTACAATGAATCATTGGCACAGGGTCTTTAGCTTCCATGTCAATGGAATTTGATATTTGCAGAGGGAGTAAATCACCAAGCACTGGCTCATATGTACAGCTTTCAAAAGTGAATCTTCATACTCAGAGCTTCTAAACATGGAAAGCAGAATAGATAAGAATATGTCATTGACCACTTGAAATTTTTCCAATGCCTTGTGTCAGCTTAATTGGCAGCTAGTGATGTGTCTTTTCCCTTCTAGTGATACAGAGAATAAATCAATGGCAAGACAATGACAGAGCATTTATCATTATTATTTCTGTTCATCTTGTGTTCTATGGCACAAAGACAAGAATTATAACTTCAGACACCTAAATCTGTATTTCACCTCTATGTATTTCCTGATCAGAAACCATGCCAATCCTAGCCACCAACACACACTGGTTAGCTTACCACTCTGCTTTGCCTTTTTCAGGAAAAATATACAGCCAGATTGTACTGTGGTCTTGCACTGAGGGAGCTGCAGTGGCAGCACTCCAGCCACTCCAGCCTGGAGCCCATGGTAGACGGGCATGGCTTCACTTCCAGACCCACAGTAGAAAATGGACAATCTCAGCCCAAGATACTTCAGTGCCTGGTGACTGAACAGAAAATCATTAACTGTAAATTATTTAGGAGTAAGAATTTAAAAGGAAGTTAGAAGGGTAGGCATCAAATACATTATAGTTGCCTTTCCTGAATACAGGGAGGAAAATCTCACTGGGAAAGAATAAGAACAACTATAATGTCATATAACCAACAACAGATTGCTGAATTAGCATTTTTTTACTTCTCTCTCTCCTCCTAAATGAGGAAGAGCTATGAAGAAAGTGTATGTGAGGGCAATCACTGCCACACTAAAGACCTCTTTACATTTAGGGTAATGAGGAATTTATAACGTTTTCTGTCTGGGACACTGCTGAAATGCTAGTGGCAATATCACAGTTATAAACACTAAGCAGCTGATATATATTTAGCTATGCATTCATGCTTTTGCTAAGCCTGTAATCCCTGTTTTAAGTATGCTTGCTAGTAGCAACCAGTTAAATCTTTGCCAGGATAAATCACTAGTTATCTGTTACATGTTTTCATTACTTTTGCACAGAAATATTCTGTGATTCTGGGGTTACTCAGAAATGGTAGCAAAGGTGATCAAATGCAACAGAAGCCCCAGAACATTTCTAAAAAAACAATTGTGTTGGTCATAAACCTGTGAAATTCTAAGGTCCCTCTCCCACAAATTTATAGCTAGCCTTATACCCAACAGTAGTATTAGCTTCAGTCTAACCCTGGATATTAATCTAGCATCACTTAATTATGTCATTTCCTTGAGGTTATTCATACATTGGCTGTCATGATCTGGCTTAAAATATGATTTACAGTGAGAGATTTTTTTAACATAAATAAATAAATAAATAAATAAATAAATAAATAAAATTTGTATTTCACTTACTTGGTAACTGAGGTACTCAACTCTGTTTCTGGGTATGTGAAAGGCCCTGTAACAGACTGCCTGTAGCAGATCTGCAGACTACCTGTGCTCCTGTTTACCAGAAACTTCCTACAAGTACTGGTATTAGACATAATACCAAAGCCTGTCCATAATCTTTGATTTTGTAAGATGTGGATGTGTTCTGTGGAAGCCAAAGCAAGTCAAAATGTTATTGGTTGAATTACATCTCTGCATCCAGCTGACTGAATTCCAAAAACAAATTCAGATCAACTTAAATCATCACTTCCCCTTCACATTCCTTTTGTCCCTATTAGGGAATGCAAAATCCTTATAGTATCCTTTAAGTAATTCACTTTCATGCATAAAGATAAAATATTTGCTTTGACTGGTAATTACCCAGATTTTAAGTTTAAAGAGCAAATGAAAGAGAGAATGAATACTAAACAAATTTTAAATCAACTTTCACCAAGCTAAATAAAAAATAGCTTCATTTGTCAACATGTCAACGCATTAAAGAACATAAAGTCATCAGTAACAGTACAACAAAGTATCTTATTAAAAAGAAAATTTTTCTTTATGCTTCAGGTAAGGAGTCCCCTTATAATGACTTTTTGTACTACGCTTCAACAGATTTCCAGACAATTTTGACACTGAAGATAGCATACGCTGTAATAGCCTACTCACATAACAGTGATTTCTGCTGGAATTATATATTGTGCTTACATCTTGGACCAACAACCTCCGTCAGTAAGTTTACTGGTGAATTTCAGCTGCTGTTTTATCTCTAAAGTTTAGAATGTTTTCCAGCACCTAAGAACAAAGCTGTTTCTTCCACTATTCCATTTTGCACACCTTCCCAAATAGGTATGATTTACTTTTACATAAACTCTATAAAACAGCAGTAAGAAAAGTTTCATTTCTTTTTTTTCAATTTCACAAAACTCTGTTAACCAATTTCTTCACAATGTTACTTCTGATTTGCTGTACTCAAAAAAAGTCAGCCTGTATGTTTCACATGTCACCCTTCAATCTCCTAACAAGAATCAGATGGGTAGTGAGCAAAGTATAGCACTGAGGTACTCAGCAGCCAATAAAGATGTTGCTTGATAGATATATTTTTTTAAAAAACAACAGTGGTGTTTATAAATAAAACCATGATAAGTCCTAACTTAGAAGTTCAATCGAATGTTCACACAAAGCACATAATATCATTTGCTAAAACCAAAAGCAAGAAACAAGGTCTCCTAAAATTCTCTTTGAAAAGAAATTTCATATTAATTAAGGATGAAATATAGACTATAATAACTGCAAACTTATATTGCATTATAAGATCTTTCATAGTACATACTCAGAAAGACCATTTCCATCATTTTGGATGGAAATAAAGCAATTATATTTAAAGGTTGTTTTCTGTGAGAAAAATATTCTTCTGTAAGAAAAATTACTTATACCTACAAACTTCGCCCACTTCTCCTCCCACGAGTAAAAAGACCTCCTGAAATAATTTGTCCAACACTAAAAAACACAATAAGTCACATAACAAGTTTCAGTCAAATGTGTTTTCTAATGGCTGAGTTATAAACCCCTTGAAATCAAGCTTTATAATGAAATGCTGATAGACCCTTAACTTTAATGGCTCTTCCAAGTATTTTTAGAGGAGGCATTACTTACAGTGCCATAAAGTGACGTTTCAAATGCTGCAGAATTTTTTCAAGGCAAATAAGCAGGTGTTCAAGAGGGCAGCACTATTTAGACCTCTCTGATTTATGGACATGCTGCATGAAAGACCAACGGGCTTTATGGAAGCTCAAGCAGAAACTCCAGACTTTCGTAGACACAGTACCACCATTGTCTGAAGATCACCAATACATATTAATTTCCACGTTGTAATATTTGAGCTCCTGCATTTTGTATGTGTTACCAGTCATGAAATATATACCTTAACTGACAGAGTAGAGCTCTCTTTTACTGGTGTACTTTTCATACAATATTGCATGCAATAAAATCCAGGGCTCAGCTACTTCATCATGCATACTGATGTGAGTCACCTGATACATTGGTCTTTTACTGTTATTTCAGCAACACTTCTTCTTACCTCTTCCAAAATTTACAGTCACTGAGTCACTTCCCTCAAAATGTTTAAGCAGGTTAAAAGATCAAAATATACCTGCCAAATTAACCAGTGGTCAAAATCATCTTTCTGAAAGTCATTCAGCTATCAGAAAAGCAACCAATAGGTCATCAAACCAATTTCTGTAATTGATTAGCATCTTCTGTTTGTTAAAACACACACACAAATCAGTAAGTTCATGGCTATGGGAGCCAGCCTTAATGATTTAGTAAGGCAATAATTTAATCCAGCAAAAACAAAACAAGCTTATGACAACCAAAAAACCAAACCAAACTAACAACCAAAAAACCACAAAAAACCTTCAAACAAACAAAAAAATATTAGCTATCAATAGCAAACTCCATTGAAGAAAACTGGTGGGTTAAAAAACCAGGTCATTACTCCTTAGACTGTAGTAAGCACTAAATACCTGATATCTGAGAAAAATTATTTCTGCTTTCTCTTCTGGAACAAAAGCAACCCCATATTTTTAGTTCTACAAGACAGCACACCATCAGTACCATACTTGTGCATGTGAGAAATAAATATCAACTGAAAAATTAAAAGAGAATGAAAAAGTAACTTATTACACCAGTTCAATTACTTGCAAAGCAAATATCCCTTTTAGAATGCTTTCTAAAAATCAACTTACCTGTATATTCCTATAATTCTAATAAACTTATAAAAGGTCACATGATAATTGCAAATCAAATGCACCAAGAAACATCATATTCCAAGTACACAGGACTGACTGACAGGGAAAGATCACAACACATATTTTACTCCCATTTGTCCCATTACTGATTGATTCTACTAGAAAACATATAGTTTACACACCAGTAGCAGAAATAAAATGTAGAGAGTAGTTACAGATGCAGCAACTAAATTCCATTCAATAAAATCACAACTTGCAAATAGAGTATGCAAGTCAAAATTCAGATTTCTGTCACAGGTCTGAAATTTCTCACTGAGAAACAGCTGTGCAAGCACACAAGTAAGAACCACAGGAAGAAGAACTTATCCAGCTAAATGTTCACCCAGGATTAACCAAGCAAAATGCTTTAATGAAATGCTATACAAAGAACAGATACTTCATGATTATCACAAAACTTGAAATACTTCTTAATATGGCCACCACTGAGTTATGCTCATATGGCATAAGCAAAGTTCAGCACTAGGAGAGGTATAATGAGTCTAAGGTTCCCTGCACATTATTTTTATGTGTAAATACATACAGTGAAGCCAAAAACAGTCTTCAGCATAATTACAATTTTACAGTATTGAATCTTTTTTCTATTCGCTTGACCTTGTCTGCCACAGTGACTTGGTGACCATAAGGAAACATTCACAATTTGGGAATTAAATTCTCCTGCCTGCCCTGTACTATCTAGGGCACCTGGAGATTATACAGAGAAATGCTTATGCTTTCTAAGCTAGGCTGAGACCCAAGATTACAGTACCTATGAGACAACAGTTAACTGCCAAGAATTAAGAAGTGAGATAGCGATTCAGTGTTGCTTTCTTCATGACCTTTTGTTTAGGTTATTGATATGAATACAAATTAAAGTAATGAGAAAGTCATACTTGGGATCTAAAGGAAGCTTTATTAATGAGTACCAATTTTGATACACTTTACTGTTAAGAATATTTTCAGATTAAATTATTGTAACACTGTAAAAAAAGTCTGTGTTTTTCATTTTGCCTAGGCCCATGAAGTTGGAAAGGCTGCAAGCCTACTTAGATCTTTCATCACAAGTATTACAATTTTTGACTATAATATAATGGAAAGGAAGAAACCTTTGAGTTTCTCTAATTTATTTTGTGGAGTTTTTCTAATTTATCTTCTTCCCAAACTCTCACTACCTTTTTCCCTGTTAGAGCTTTGCTTGCATTAGCTTCAGTCCCAAAAAACACATTGCCTTTGGATAATAGTGAAGGATAAGAAGGGCAGGAGCAAGGACAGAAGTCCTTTTCCACTGACCTACAGAAGAGATTCACAATAATGTTAAAATTACAGATCCTTTAAAAGGTGATCAAACAAACCATCCAGAGCACAGAGGTTTGATACCATCATGATATATTGTACTGCTACTCTGCTCCTCTCTTCCTATTCTTCATGTCAGCGTGAAACAGAATTCACAAGATTGCAGCCCTCTGAACACATCAGTAAGTTACAGTCTTGTCCTTTTCAGTCTCCTGCTGGTTCAAATAACAGGAACCAATAGAAAGAATAGTTCAAAGATCTTGTGAATGACTGCAACAAATACAGAATCCTTGGAGTGATTGTTAGGTACTCCACACCAACAAGCTTAACATGGTTGCAGTCTCCTTCAGGTTTTTCACTCTCTCAACAGAATTTAAGAAAAACTCTTTTCCCTCTGAGTGAGCCAGTGAACACTGAGGGAGGAGGAGTCTAGAGTATGGTTACACATAGAAATTAGGTAGTATGAACTCATCCTTATCTTTGTTGTCTGCTCCTATCTCTCCCTCCCTCCAGCTTGGTACTTTGGGATTTAAACAAATGGTAAATAGAAACTGGTCTCCAAACTCAGTGAAAAATATTTCATCTCCTTTTCTTCTGTAAACTTTTAGCACAAATAAGCATTTCCATCAGCAAAGTGTAGATGTTTCTGGCACCCTATGTATCTTTTCTAATCCTTAACTCTTCCTTCAGCTATCTTTGACATATACTGAACATGCATAAGGAGGCTGCACAGTTATTTGTATTTCTTCTGCAGACAAGTAAAGCCCTTACTTCCCTTTTCATCCTACTTAATTCACTTTATCAGTAATTGAATTGCAGTGTTTTTTCTATTTCCATTTAGCAAATACTATGAGAATTGTTGCATTATACCTCAAAGAAATTGCCTTAAGAATTAATTGGAAAGATTTTCATCCCAGTTTTATTCAGCAAATGTTGGAGTGTTCTGCCAATTCTCACAGGAGATCCACGCAAACCTCTCCAGCACAGGTGTTTCTGGGACTAGGATTTGTTAGGAAAAGTAACTATTTAACAGCTTATAACCCTTTTAAAGCCAGAACTGTCTCTAACATTTTTCAAGATCATGTTGAAAACACCTGTACCTTTCTTGCAGGATCCT
>JANRGV010000075.1:50530472-50550338 GCA_024734035.1 Alethe castanea | reverse complement strand
ATTTAAAAGGCAAGAAAAAGGGATATTATAAAAAAAATAAGCAGATTTCGTAGACAAACACTGGCTGCAGATAAGGATATACCAAGAAAACATACGATTTCAAAATGCTACTCCTTTCATCAAGGATGGCTACAAGATCAGAAGAAGTACAATGATGCTCTGTTATAAAAGGTTTGAAAGTAAAATAATCTGTAATCACAATAACATTTGCTTTATTTGCTTTCAGGACAATATTGCCAGAAAATAACCTAATTTTCTTCTATAAGTATTCATTCACACATTAATGCTTCTCCCTCCTTCTCCTGCCATCTCCAAGTCAAGTGGGATTTCACAGGGCCTACAGGAATTTTATCCCTTAAGCTTCAGGTTATTTCACACTAAGTGCAAGTCAATTTATAGCACAAACTGTCAAATTTGTAGTTCTTATTTGGGAAAATCATGGGATTTTTATAGAAAATAATGGCTCTGCTTACAAGACTGGGAAGGAGTACTGGAAGTACAATCACCTTTTCATCAATTGCTTCTGAAACCATAGTTTAGTAGTCACTTGCTATTAATATACAAGTATACATGTGAATGTGAGCAGAACAAGGGGAAATGCAATTTAGTACAATTAAATGCAATATATGCAGTCCAGACAGTTATAAAGCTATCATCTAAATTACTACAAGTTCGTGTGAATAAACAAAAACAACTATGGAAAAGACTACTTCATCATAAGAAAGCCTGCAAATGTGGATTTTTAGAAGCTTAAAAGATGGAAAGCTTCAGACAACTGAAACTCCTAGTATGGTGCGTAATTATGTATCAGAGAAACCTTCTATCTTCACAATTACTATATTTCAAATTTCTTCCAGCAATGGCAGCTATTTTTCTATCTCCTAGGACAGGCTCTTCTGCAACTTGCATACTGAAGATCACCTCCTTCAATCTATTCTCCCTCTGATCAAAGTACCACCTCTGCCTATACAGCATACTGTCTATATGGATAGACCTGGTGTAAGTTTTTTTTTTTACTATCTCCTGTTTTACATAGGAAGGGGGTTTATATACTTGCTTCCTGAATTGATTGGTGGATCAACTTTCCAATGCTATGTTTTCAACTGTTTATGAGATAAAATTACTTAAATCTGTGCGTGACAGTAAACATGCATGGCATGAAAAATCGGTAAACTAAACAAATTATCACAGATTACATGAGAAGAGAAACTACATAATACTGCAACTTGTTTTCTGAAAATCATAGGTCATGTAATTTCCTCAGCTTGAGGGCCCAACTCCTAAAAATACAAAGAGAGAGATGTCTGCCAGAAGATAAGGAATCAGGAATCTTTTTTTTTTAACAACTATGCAGATAGGAACAAGAAAATTACTTTCTTCATAATGAGCCTTTGCCATAAAATCCATTAAAATAAGCCTCAAGTAGAGTTCCTGAGAAAGGCTCACACAAAGAAGCTTTCAACATTCTGTGCTGGGAGAGGCGTTCACTTTTGAATAAAAGCAGGTTATTGCAAAAACAAAGGAGGTCTATAACAAAGTTGTTCATAAATATTGATGATGCTTAGTAAGTCACCAGCCCTATCTTTGCATTTTCACCCTAAAGGTCACCTCATCTTCATGCAAAGAATCAGCGAGGCGATCTCCCTTTCAGTACTTAACAAGGCACCAGAGAAAAAGTTGTTGCTACCAGCAAATATGGTTAAGAAGATTGAATGATACCTGAAGAAAAGCAGAATATGACTTGACTATGTTCTTACAGTAAACACAGTTCCCAGTCTTATTCAGTAATAAAAAGGTAAGCATAGTTACACTCACTAAGACTAACACATACTCCTTTAAGGGTTCCTACCTCTGAGAAGCTCTGCCTAATTTCTGCAGTCTGAACTAGAAATTGCAGCTTTATTCTTACCTCCACTACAGCTCCTTTGCAATTTTAGATAGTTACACCTTTATATTCACAGATAGGTAATGTACCTAACTTGTGGGTTGTCATGCCCCATTAGTTAAGCACTTAAGATCTCAGCTTTCTACTCATCAGCTATTTCACAATGCTAGTGTACAGTATGCTGACAATTTATACCTACTTACAAAAAAACTCCCATACACCATACTCTGATTACTTTCTCTGAACAGCAAGTTTATAGATTCAAAATTTTAGCTACCTATCTGCAACTTTATTTTCCATCTAGGAAGAGAAATTGATGATGCTGTGTTTTGCCAAAAGAAGTCTCTAAAAATTCCTAGTTGCAAAGCATCCATAGTACAGCAGCAAAAATGTCTATATTAATTGAACATATTAAAAACTTTGTTTCACCAGATATAGTCTTTAAAAGAGTAGCATGAAATTTTGAAAGCTGAGAAACAGTATTAGTTTCTATCCAGTCAGTGCAGCAATGAGCATATGATCCCGAATTTTAAGGAAAAAGGTGAAAATAGTAATTAAAAAGTATTAAAATTCACCATAACACACACACATTCGAGGTAACAAAACCTAAGTGGTATGGGCATGCTCACTGTGTATTTCATTTTGGAAACAACTTTTCATACTAAGTAGGATTTTCTTCTAGTTTAAGCACAACTAAAATCACTGTTATAAATTCCAGGCTGCCTTTGCTGAAAAGCCCCTGAACACACATGTAGAAAACCACTGTTAGTAATCCACTCATAAAATAAACTTCTACATTAGTAAAGAAATTGAAAAAAATAGTTAATTTTATGACCAACTCTAGAAATAATTTCAAGGAAAATATGTCAAAAGACTTCTTTTTCCTATGTTATAGCTGATTTAAAGAATATTTGTACTCGCTTTACTAGGGTAAGAAACATCTTCCTAACTGACTATCTGCAATTTTGTGAAAGGCACAAAAATATGTGAGAAGTTTTAGGTAACACTCACATATCAACACAAAAGGTGACAATTGGATCAATCAGGCAACCACCATAGGAGTACTTTGGGGAAAAAAGCACCAAGGGGAGAGAAGTGAGAAATTCAAATATTAAACTGCATTAAACTTCACTAAACTTTTCCTAGAGGTATTTAAGAGGTTTAAAACTAGTAAGAAGCAATATACAGTGTATCAATAAAAGTAAACTGAATCTGAAGCTATTTAAATATCACATCAACTTTAATTCAAAATGCGTGATTAGCAGATTAGCAGTTTGAAGACCTACAGTACTTTTGCAAAGACTTGGACTGGGAATAGTCTAAGATTACTTACTTTAAGGTATACCTGTATGCAGACAAATGCTGTAATAGGTAGGATTCATTAAATAGCCAGGACTTCATAGATACACTTTATAGAGTAGAAAAAAAATGTTAGAATATTGGAATTTATACATTAATCCACTAACTCCTGGGGCTTTTGTCTGCTTTAAGTAGTTAGGAACACTTTATTGAATAGATTTATACCTCTAAACCAGAAAACTTCAGCCAAAAACTGACCCTGGATTACATCACAGTAAAATGCATTACACTGCTTTTTACCTCCAGATCCTAGCTGCTTGTAGAATCTGTATTCCAAATGTAGCTGTGGTGCTCTCGACTTCATTGGCTCCTGATTTAAAAACAAAAACAACATTTAAAACAAAGCCTAAAAACTAATACACTAACCTACTACCAGCAAAACTAGCCCTACTGCTTCCAAGCCACACAAAGTTTGAATGTTTCTTCTGAAATGTCTGGCAATTAAGAAACAGAGAAAACTAAACCTCCCTCAGGTGAGACTAATGCATATAGGGATATTTACATCCTGTATTACTCCACTGGACCAGAGTTCAACATGCAAACCAAATAACAGACACATGATAGAATAGCTAAAAAACAGTATGTTCCTCCAAAGCACATGGATGGTATGTCCCATATTTCTCAGGAAGTGGCATTAAGTTGCAGCTTAACAGATGGAAAAGAACCTCCAATTACCTAAAACTCCACAGATCTTTATAAGAATAAAGTCTCATCCTAGGATCTTCACAAAAAACACTAAATCCTTCCACCAAATAGTAACTGCTTAGCAGAAATCAAGTATCTACATTCCAAACTATTAATCCAAAACCAGCAAAAAAAGCCCCAGAGTAAGTTTGTAGTTTCTGTATATTAATGAAATCTTATTTCTGTGCTCAATATGTTGGTGTGTCAGGGTCTTGCAGAATGAAATGAAGTGACATGAGATTAAGCAGAGGAACACACATGCAGCCTAAATGGAAACCCAAACTTCTTGAGTATCTCCCTTTGTAAAGAAAAGGCTCTTCAGCACCAGATTCTTGAAGCAATTTCCTACAGCATCCTTTAGAAGATACTACCTGTTTCTTGTGATATGCAACAGGATCTTAAGATTAAGCTCCACCAGGGAGGTTTAGGTTGGACATCAGGAGGAATTTCTTCACAGAAGGGGTGCTTAGACATTGGAATGGACTGCCCAGTGAGGTGGTAGAGGCACCATCCCTGAAGGACTTTAAGGAAATACTGGCCACAGCACTGCGTGACATGCTGACATGATGGTCTTCAGTCAGAGGTTGTATTCAATGTCCTCTGAGATCTATTCCAGCCTAATTGATTCTGTGATCTTCCAACACATCAGCGATAATTTGGAAATTAATTCTGTTACTACCAGAACTGCAGCACATAGTAAGTAACTGTTAATACAGTTATCAGCAATAAAACTGATACAGCTGAACATCAATTTTCAGGAAAAGCTTGGGCAAAGTGCTCATCATCTTCCTCACATCATCATCTTAAGAACGTAGGAGTTTATAAACCTGTATTGTTTCTCTGTCACATTCAAGGCATAAAAACTATAAGCCAATGTGCAAGAATGAGAAATTTAGTCTTCTCCCTCAATCCACCTCCCTCGGAGACTTAGTTGTTTCTGAAGTCCCTGCTAAAGTCCCTGACAGTGTGCACTAATGCCAGGACAATAAAGGTGGATGCCTAAAAGTAAAGAAGGACTTATGTAACAGCTTCTGAAAAAAACAAACAGGATTTACTCTATGTTTTTAATGCTCCAGAGCAAACAGCATAACCAAACATTGTATGCTTTGCAAGAATGTGAGAAGTGAGCACGAATTTTATAAAATAAGCAAGGGCTTATTATTTAAAAAATTAATTACTAAGCAAGAATAACCAGGGCACCAAAGCCCGAGTTACAGTTTATGAGAAAGACACATGAAATTCATTGTAAAGTACCAAAGAGAGATATTCCCTAAAAAAACACTTGAGTATAAACACGAGTCAAAGCAAATCAGCGTAACTATCAAGCTTTACTACTTAGCTTTCAGAGGGACAAGGAAACCCACTATGAAGTATCTGAAATAGTCTAACATTTTAGGAAACAACACAAATTTAGTAATTAATTTGTTTGTAGTATACAAGTCTGTTATTTACAAAATACACCACAATCTACATAACGCCTAATTGAAACTCATGATTTTGCCAGCTAAAAGAAAATATTTTAGTCCACAAAACTCTGCATGTCTGCTGCTTATAATAACACAAGACATGGGCTTATAGGAAGTTTTATTTTGTTCAATTATACAGTTCTGTCTCAACTGATGGTATATTAACAACTTAACCCCTCATGGTTGTAACATGGTCCCATTGAAAGAACGAAAAACAGCTTGTATGTATTAAATTTACAGGACTAGATAGAAAAAATCTAGGTAGAAGAAATAGCTTCCAATTTCTGATATACACACACCTTCTTTTCATGAATGCTGCTTGTCCCAGCCATCAGCAGAAAACAGTCCTGATAAATCTCCAGAAGGCAATGTTTTTAAACAGTCAAACACATCTACTAAACCACTACACAGAGCCAAAGACTGAAGGTAAACCTCATTCAGCAAAGAAACAATTAAACACTTTTATCCCCTCCAGTAAAAGTGAAAAAATATGGCAATATGTACTTGTAGCTCTTTCATTGAATGACAGCCTTTAGGAATTGCCTTATTTTTGTAAGAAGGCTTAGATAGCTTTCTGTCATTCCAAACATGCAAAGCGAACACGTCATCTTGTTCAACAAAAGACTGTAAAAGGGCAAGCACAATAACCTCTTTGCATACAATTATTTTATTTCTCACATCCCACTGCAATATAGTTAGTATGCAATGTTGTTACTGTGCATCCCGTATTATTAGACTGCAGTAACTACACATAAATGAGAAAGGACAGAAAAAGATAAATCAAGACAAAAGAATGTTAAATGTAATCTTTCATCATAACGTAAGAGTGAAGAATACACTACTGTATCTACATATCTAAAACGAAAATTCAGTAATAAATAAAGAAATGGCAAATCTTAGTTCTTTGGTTTCACTAGCGTTTCGGTACATTTCACTATCTAAAAATATGCCTGAGATACATAATTGTTCTAACATCATGTTAATTCCAGAGCGCCTTGAAGCCAACTTCTACTCTTGCCAAAAGAAACTAGCATTTTTTTTTTTACTTAAATAAGCCCAGGTCTTCACTGAAGCATCCTGAAAGAATTGATCTGCAAAGCCCTGTACACAACCCTCCCTACACCACTTTTACATTCAAATCTAATTATTTCAAAGCTTCATTATTAAAAGAGACAAATTCTTTTCCCTGCAAAAGACCACTTCTCTCTAAATGAGGAACATGCTGCCATCAAAGAATTAAAGTGAAGCTTATTGAGCTCCAGTTACCTCAATGACAGAAATAACCACTCCTTAGTTTACCAGAGAGGTTTCTACCCCCCTTTTTTCCTCTGTGGCATGCTTATACATTCAAACAAAACAAAAAAAGACACCTGAAATGTGAAATCTGTTTCAAGTTCATTATGAATTTTTTTTACAATTATTTTGTCCCACATGGAATACAATGAATAAAATACTATTCAATTGTCAAGTTACATCCTGTTAAAGGGGCTTTGAAGAGGCAGTACCTGAATGGTAAGGTTTGAAATGTTCAAGAAGTCTAATAACCCAAAGCACAATATAAACATTCAGCTATTACCTACTTTTCATGGTTTCAGTAATTCAGTGAGAACTCATCTCACTTTATGTTTTGTGTCTGCTTTACACATTTGCAAGCAATGGCAATCAAAAGCCACTTAAAGGAAAAAAATTCTTTAAGAGTTAGGCTCCTGTTACAGGAAAAGATCACTCTATTAAACAGACTTGCACTAGATTTGGATTTACTACATAACCTGGAGGGATTCTGAAAAGGTGTGACACTAGACCACAGTTATTCCTTAAAAACAAGAAAAAAGAGAAAAAAACCATTTCAACCTTGAAACAAAGCATAACTTTATTTCCACACACATCCCTCACTTATAATTTCAGCAATTCAAATCTTAGAGTGGACTAGTGAATCAGTGAATTAAAGATTTCAATTTAAAAGGCAGTGAGGAGTACTTTGTAACTTTCTTTCTTTTTTTCAACCAAAGAAAGAAACATTGATGCATTTCCAGAAGCAGCTCTGTAGAGGACTAAACACAAGCACGTTTTGTCTCAAATATTGTGACTGCTAGGACAGGAAAAGTGTGATTGAAGCAAAGGGTCCCATTTGATGGTATAGCACTGTTCTGAGCCAGCTTCCTGCTCCTGCCCAGCTTTCCCCAGCTGCCTTTCCAGAGAAAGGCTCAAAGGGCTGCCTGTGGATGTGCAAACAAAACAGCATGAAAAGTCTTGTTTACGTAAGAGGCAGGTTAAAACTATAAAAGCAAGCATATGGGGCCCCCTTACTCACTTTTTCCGTATCTTTCCCTTTCTTTGTTTCGCTATCCCAGCTCTGGATCATTCACGCAGGAGGAGCAGCCACAGAGATCTACAGATAGTTAACTACTTTGTTCTCTCTCTCCCTTTTCCACCTTAATTTCTCTCATCCCTTGCTTTGCCTGGGCAAAGCACGGCTGCCGTATTTTTTACCCCTACTGTACAAAATAAAGGGCTTGTTAGCCAACACCTTTTGAGTCTAATAGTGAGGGTTGCCAGAGTTATAACGACAGTGCAATAAAGCACAAGAACTCCCTAGTGTGTGGTGTGGTGGTTTTGTTCAGACCTGTAAGAATTTACAACAAATATCACACTCCTACCAATGGCATCACAGACACAAATCACAAGGCTGAGTGGGACTAAACAGCTCTTAAGCTATTTTTAGCTGGGATGGGCTCAGATATCTCCATCCCTGACGAGTACAAGATGGATCAGAACAGGGAGGAGCATGACATGACAGCCCAGGAAATGTCATGCATGGATCCCTTTCCCATTATGGGAAGGTATGACCTATATTCATCTTCAAATGTGGAGTACTATGCATCATGCTGATGGAAACACAAACGGACAAACATATTAATGACTCCTTACTAAAATGTCTAGATAGAGAGATAATAGAGAGAGACATTTCTATAAAATTTGGTTGACTCTTTACAAAAATGTTCATACAGAGAGCAAGATGAGACAGACTTTTTTTTACTAAAAAACTTAGAAACTGAAAGAGATAAATTATTACAAAATTTGGTTGCAAAACATTTGCAAAAACATTTAAAAGTCTTGGTTGAGTCCTTAAAAAAACATCCACTAGATTCAGCAGACCACTTACAGAGATGTTTGGATAGAGAGAAAAACAAAAGAGCAAAATTGGAATCTTTGCTGAGTAGAAAGAGACCTTACCCAATTACTATACCTTGAGCTCTGCAAGGCTATAGGGCAAGAGAAAATACTGAGAGATGTGTTGGGTACCATGGCAGGGATGAGAAGCTGGCCTTGGGACTTACACAAGTGCTCAGACAGCGAACTAATAGCAAAATTAAGATGCAAGATTAGGCTGTTAGATTTTTAGAAACAAAGACAGTGACTCATCCAGTAAAGGAATCAAAAGTAGTGAGGGATGAGAAAAAGACAAGGAGTGTTGGGCAAGGAGACAAAAGTAGCTGAGGAAGAGACTGAAGTCAGAGAAGTGGCTATAGGAAAGCCAGGAGTGCAGAAGGAAGCTGCAGAAGAGGAGCCCAAGGGATACTGAGAATCTGAGGTTTTCATACAGGTAAATGATCTTTTAGTCCTGGCCCCTCATCCAGTGGGCTGCCAGCTGGTCAAAGGGCAGAGGTTTCCTGGAGAGGGAGAGCAGACCTCAGGAGACAGAGCTGCTTGTTGCTCAGAGCAATCAGGAAAAGTGGCTGAGGGCAGAGGGGCTGTTTGCTCTCGAGCATAGTCATATTGGCAGGCTTCAGGCACAGCTTCAGGATGTGTATGAGAGGATGCAGGATGTAGAATCTGGATTCTGGACCATTAGTTAAAACTAGAACCAGAGATTATTGGACAGGGTCAGCACACTGCTACAAAATAGTACTGTATATGGTAACCAAAACATCAAAGTTATTGCAGGGTAAGTTAAATGAGGAGATGGAGGATGCTGTATGTATGCCCACCTCAAATATGGAGGTTTGGACTAAGCCAAGTGGAAGCTGTTAGTCCAGGCACAGGCAAAAGCACACAGTTTTAAAGCAGAGCCCAAGCTCAATTCCACACAGTGAGACAATGGCAGCCACTTTACTGCTCCAGTGGTACAGGAATGGGCCACAGGAAACTGAATCAATTGTATCTTTCACAAAAGGAAAGACAGATCAAATTAAACTTAAGCACCACCTAGGACAATCAGTTTTAGCAGATTTTTTCACTATTGGAGCAGTGACTTAAGAAGACTGTCAGCAGCTATTTGTGGATAGCTACCAATGCCCATGATAAAGAGCATTGTGTTCACACCAGTGGATAGTACCTTCTTTTTAACCACTGGTTTAGGACAAGGCATTTCCCCTTTTACTTTTCCTACAAGAACTCTGACAAAGCAATGACTGATGTTAAAATCAGACATTTTGATTGCATACTGCTGTTGTTTTATAATCTGTACCTAGCCCTACTGATCCGAGATGTTTTAGCAATGTGTCCTTTTACCTTCATCCTGTTAAACAAGAACTACTGTAGTAAGACTCCAACTTACTTTGGGAGTTAATACAAGAATCTGTAGAGAATATGGAGACCTAACAGCCAAGGGATTTGCCTTACCATGCTTACTTCTCAGGAAGGAATTAAGATCTTTTCTGTTGCCTGTAAGTTTGCTTGCTGTGATATTTACCACTTTTAACACTTGACCTGAAGACCTCCCCTGAAACCGGGTTCACACTTGGTATTAGAACTTTGAATAGACGTACTTGTACTTGCTACAATTGTAATAGGACCAACGCCCTATATATTTTTCAGTGTAGTACCTGATGGCAGGAATTAGCCTGCCACAGAGACATAAATAACTATCCTAAATCTTATTGACACTTATAATTGAAGAATGACAAAATATACAGCCCCATTGGGGTTGGCTTGGAGGACTTCAGATGAAAAATCTTATCCCTAACAGCGGAATACCATGCTGCGTGAAAATGCAGTATCTGTGTCCTGTGTCCTAACTATGTCCAATCTGACAACCCCTCAGAGATGGATGTACCATTAGCATACCCATTATTGAATAAGCATTACGTGGGATGCTCAGCCTCACAGAAGACCATCCACAACACTACAACTTCAACTGAAGAGGCCTGAGCAAAGATGAAAGAAGCTGCTGACCAGATTGCTGAACAATTCCTAACACTGCAACCAAAGAACTGGTTCAATGAATCAAGCCTTGGAGGTCAGATTTCTTTTGTTTCTAAATCATGGGGTGGGAAAAGTGACAGAAATGGGGATTGTAATACTGGTGCGATTTCTGGTTTTAATGATGAGCACAGACCTTATCTGTAACTATAATTAGCAGTGTACTGTCTTCTGCTTCCTCCCTCTTCTAGCCCTCTCTCCAATACATAGCCAAAGATAAGCCATATGCCCAACCAATAGTAAGGAATGTCTCAGTCACTGAGTGGTGTGGAGGACACACAACCTAAGTATGTTTTGTCTCAAACATTGTGATTGTCCTGGCAGGAAGGCTGTGATTGGAAGAGAGGGTCTCGCTGAGGCAGGGCAGCACAGTGCTGAGCCAACTCCCTGCTCCACCTGGAGACTTGTGCTTACTTCCCTACCCTGCACTCACTCCCTGGAGGAGGGCTCCAAGGGCTTGCTATGCATCCAACAACAAAACAGTACAAAAAAATCTCATTCACCTAAGAGGCTGTACCAGGTTAACTATGAAAGGAAGCAGACTGGGCTCCCCTGCTCTCTTTCTCTTTCATTGTGTCATAATTCCAGCTCTGGACCAGCCACACAGTGAGACCAAGGCAGGATTTAAGGACTGATGATATTCTTTGTTCTCTTCCTTTCTGCTTTTATTTCTCTTACCCTCCCTCTGTCTGGGTAAAGCAAGGCTATTACTTTCTATTCTATACACTGTATTGAAGTTTACTGTGGGAGCGGGGAGTTGTGGAAATGTCGTGGTTTGTGAGCGAGCACCTTGAGTAGTGTACTGAGGGAGCTGAGTGTTTATTAAAGTGTGCTGTAAAAATTACAGGCTTGCTGCTCAGCACTTGTGGAAGTCTTCAAATTTTAGCCAACACCTTTTAAGTATAAATAGCAGGCTGGTTGCTAGATACAAGGTATTCACACAAAAAAAGAGCTCCCTAAAGCATGTCCAGTGCCTTTTTTGAATCCTTATGAGAATTTATAATGAACATCATGGCCTCTACTAATGGGTCATAACATGCTCAAGCAGAAATTCCTTTAGCTAGTCTTTTGGCAGTGGTTAGGCATCTACAGAGGAGGTAGGTAAGTTTGAGCAGCAGAGAAATATGTCAAAGGGGAAATGGAAAAATAATGATGAAGAAGGAAAAACTGAATAGTGAATAGGAAGTTTAAGTCAAGTACAGAATTATGTAACAAAAGTAGTATATCTAACAATAAGAAGAGGTGAGCAGGAAAGGTAGATCTTTTACACACCAAACAGCTATTGCTAAAGAACCACCTGATCACAAGGAATCAGTTTGTATACTAAAAGACCAGCAGAAACATAAAAACACCACTACACAGCACTGAACTGGTAAAAGCCCAGTTCTTAAGAGTTTCATTATAGTGCTTTGAAAAGTCTATTCTGACCTCTCAAATGGGAGTATGTTCCCAACCAGAACAGGCAATAATGAACTAAGGCAGATTAAGAGGAAGATTCTGGAAGTGTAGCTGTTCTACCACAATAAATATGCATTTATCTACAAACATTATACTTTAACATGCATATGTTGTACAACCCTCAGACCTCACACAGAAAAATTGTTTAAGTTATTTTTTTAAACAAGTCCTGAAGCTACCCTAAGCACCATAACAGGAAAATGCTTATATGATTTTGTCCACAAGGGAAATACCAATTCGAAACAAACAGTTTGAGTCAAAAAAGCACTTGTAAAAAACACTTACTTTTTAACACTGGAAGCACTCCTGAAAGCTGCTGTATAAACACAGCCATTCATAGCATTTCAGAGTAACCCACACAGTCCTCCTGCACTAGACTATATGGTTACCACTGATACACAAAATATCTGGCATAGGAGATGTCTTGCTGCTCATAAGACAACAGTAGGTAAACAGTGAAATGCTACCATGAGGAATGCAAAAACAATTTTAGGATACTGCACAAGAGATTACAACAACTGCACCTGCCAAGGGTAGCTGCTTAAACTACAAAATAAACCTAATTTAAGTAACCCCATTCAGGAAGGCTAAACTTGAATTATAACAGGTGCAAAACAGAGAGAAGTTAAGAGTGTCTCATTTACAATAACAAAACAGAGGCTAAGCATAGGCCTAACAACTGCACTGAAATCACAAAAGTAAAAGTGACAGAGAAAACAAAAGTTTGCATTTAAAAAGGAAAAGGATGACACGCCACTGCATCTATAACAGTTAGAAAAAAGCTCTGGCACTGTCTCAAATAGGAGAACAGCAGAAAAAAATACAAAATCCAAATAAATCCTACAGTTTGATGCAGCTGCTTTTAGTAGACTGAACCTTGTGACTCAAATCCCTTCTAGTTTGGAAATACATACTGAATTAAAAACAGGGAAAACCATATTAAAAGAATCCACTAGTTCTACCTGCTAAGAAACATATTTTTATCTTACTATGATGCAAGCTCCAGGGTTGACTTTAATTTTGATTCCTTCATCTGTTTTTCATTGCAAAGACATTATAGCTTTTCATGCCACTAATGTAAGAGGACAAATGAAAAAGTCCAGTACATATTCAGAGTTCTTTCAGCACTATTAGTAAATTACAGATATACTTAACTATATTTGTTGTTTAGTGACTTCAAACTGAGTTACTTCAAGCTTTTTACTCAGCTAGAACAAGCAGCTCGAAGACTGAGGTATTTGGAAACCAAGAAAGTAAATGTTGCCAATGAACAGTATCATCTGTGACAGCTGAAATGGGCTGAAATGATAGCCAAGCTTACTAAGTTGCATATGTAATAAAAACACTTTTACCAAAACCAATCAGATAAAAAGTTCTCTTGCTCTACATCAAGTAATTAGTGCTAAAAAAACCTCCACTAACTTGCAAAGTGTTTCTATACATGGTTGGTAGTAGACAGCCTTTAACTAGAAGAATTCTTAGATTATTTTCAACTGTCACCAGACATACAGAATAAGTTCAAGAAATGTTTAAAAAGAGTATAAATCTGATTTAATACACAATAACCCTCAAAACTGTATCCAGCATTGTTCTCCCAAGCCAAAATTTGCATGTTTGAAAAACTTTTACTACTCCCAAAATAAGTATTCTCCAAAGCAAGGAGAGTAATACCAGTATTTTTCAGGAATTTATTACATGTTTGTAATGCTTTTCAGATTTCTTATCTAAACCCATGCATTTCTGTTCCCACAGTTTACCCTTCACTTTATGAAGCCATACTACAAGCTATGTAAAAAGTTCTGTGCTACTGCAGCAACAGAGAAAGAAATTAACTGGAGTTCTAAAAGTCCTTTGATGATAAAAAGTCACCAAGTGAACTTCATCATGAAAGAGCTTGGTTATGAAAACAGTCATTTAACAAGAAGTTAAAAAAATCCAGAAGCATATTACAGTATTACCAAAGTAGTTCTGATGACTGAGAAAAAGCCAAACAATGATATAGTAACATAATATCCAAAGATAAAAATATCATATTTGCAAGAGAAGTGAACATATTACACAGCATTGCAAATAAAGCATGTATGCCAAGGTGATGTGCAAATATCAGCAGTTAAGAGATGAAAAATACTTGGGGCAGAATTGTGGGACATTAAAACACATGTAGTCTCATGAACTTCTGGAGTTTCTCTGCAGTCACCTGATGTTAAGATTCACAGTAAACTTGTTGTTCCTCTACTTGTTGGACAACAAAGGAATCTACTAAGATGGCTGCCGCAGAGCACATCCTTGAAGCAGCATTAAACCATCACTGACTTTGCAGACATAGACTTAGCCTTGAAAACAGTGACAACGATTAAAAACTAGTTTTACTCAATATAGCCAAACAATTACATCTATCACTAATTGCTTTTATCTAATTCAATGAAATCATACAACACTATTAAAGGTTTCAATTAAAGAAATCAAACCATTAACATCTGAAAGGAAAAATCCAATTAGTTTCTCATCCCAAATCCTTTTAAAAAATATTAACTTACCAGCTTAATTGCCACATAGTCATTTGTGTATAAATTTTTTCCTTGAAAAAAGAATAAAAACAAGAATGTGAGACACTGGCTTTTCTGTTCAAGTAAATGCCATTTAAACATCAAGAAAGTTTGCAAAACATTTTTCATTTAAGGTGCTAGGCGTTCTGAAAGTGACTTGGGAAATATGGGTTTATTAGTCCAACACTTTATTTTAAAAAGAATTATTCCTTGAATAGTGTAAGAGGTGGAAACTTCACAGAGTTTCAGATATTTCACCGAGTTTGTGATATTTTTATGAACTAAAAAAGCTTGAAAATTGATAAATCACAATAACCAGAATGCGATATTCTGCATTTTCATTCTACATAATTACTGCTGAAAACTACTTGAAATTTATTTTTAAACTACCATGTAATTTTGAAACATCAGTCACTAATTAAAACTAGAATTAACTAGTTAGCTATTTAATTGAGGACGGTTTTTTCCCCTCAATTATCTAATTTACTAAGCTAAAAGTTAGGACAGGACAATGACATTCCTGATAGGCTTACACCACATAGAAAAATGCATCTACTGCTTTAAAAGAGATTCAGTAATTGGATAAGAAGTCTTCAATAAGCATCACTTCAAACTGTATGCAATGACTAAAATGTTAAACAAATTTTATATGTGTAAAATTAAAATAATAACAGATAAGTGATAAATCGTCACTTCCAACACTTTTTGTTTCTTTACAATCTTCAGATGCATTTAGTGTATACTATTCTTAATGATAATCGTCCTTTTTTCCCTGTAGAATTACTGAGGTCTGAATTTCCAATGTTTAGCTCACTTTTGTTAAAGAAATCAAATGGGGAAAAGACACAGACCAAGTCTAAAAAGTTCCCTGTGAAGAGAGTTACACAGAAATCACAGATTACTCTGATTTGGAAGGGACACACAAAGATCATAGAGCCAATTCTTAAGTGAATGGCCCACACAGGGAACTCAGGACAATGCTTTGACCAAGCGAGTTACACCAATAGTCAAATACTAAAGTGATAATGATTTTTTTAAAAAATAGATGCATTAAAAGCTTGCATCTCTTAGTGGATCAACTTCATGGAAAAAAAAAAAAGAATCAAAACAAAACTAACCTACATTACCTGAGGGCTTCACAACAACAAACACAAAATCAATATGAGCAGCATGCCATACTCTGGCCCATAAAAGGAAGTGTACTCCAAGACCTATGTAAGGATTACAGGGGATATCCAGGCATCCTAAGTATTTCTTATCTGATGATCATATCAGCTACATTTTTGATAAAAAGTGTACTTGTTTTAAAGCTGTTTCTGCGTCTTTGCATGGTACTACATTCTATAAGACATTAACAGAAACTCTTGTAGGAACTCTGCTCGTTCAATTGGTTAGATATATACATCACTTACGCTGAGTAAGTAACAAATTCAACTACAATTAAGAAACTGGATCTTTAGTTCCAAAAGCTATAATTACATGATTATTCTGACATAGCATCAGAAGGGGCACTAACTTTCCAGGTGGTCAGTCAGGACACCTGTCTCTTTAAAATAAAGGAGACACACATATATGACATCACTGTTCATCTACCCATGAGCACACAACAGGTATTGAGTAATGCATCACTTGCAACAGCAACAAGTTCTCTTACTACCTTATCAGTTTATCTTAAGTACATCAGTTTAAGTAAAACGAAGAGTCTTAAAATTAACAGCTCAATATCCAAACCAATTTAGTCCTCTGTAAAATAATGGTTGAACATCACAGACAGTAATTTTCTATACAGAACCAACTTCCCATTTGATTGACAAACCACTACTGAAGTCTGACCACCACTTTCTTCTCAGGTGGAAGACCAACAGCTCCCAATACATAACTGAATTTTTATCTTCTGAGCACAACATCATCACTCTACAACTTTTTTCCTCCTTTAAGTCCCTCAGGTCCAACCTCAAGATACATGCTCAAAACATAACCCCATCTGCAGAAATGCATATAAAAAACTAAGTGTTGTGTACATCTTTAGATGTAGAAAGGGTGCACACTAAGTACTTGATACTGCATCAAAGCAAATGAAAAAAATTTAAAATTAAACCAGAATCTATAATAGCAATATTAACCCTTGCTTTCAGTAACTTACATTTAAAACATCTTACCTCACAAAAAACCCCAATAAGTAGGGATTTGGAATACCTAGAATATAAGCAAAATCCATACATATTAATATGAGAAAGGCTGCACTTGTCCTGGTGACTGTTGCAGGACAGTACACTGCCTCATAATTTTCCTCCTATTCCTTTTACTTGTTCTATTTTATTTCAGTACTATCAAACTGTAAGTCTTAACTGATTTAGTATTATAGTTAAAATAAAAGACATTGTTTCACTGTAACAGCTGCAAGTAAATTAGTTAATCAGATATTAATTTTTAATCAACTCTGTAATTTGTGACCAAAATGACAGACAAAAAATTAACTTAACTAGTTTGCAGTTGCCTTTATGAAAAATTGACTTTCTGGTTTGATTTAGTTCATTGAGAGGTTTGAAACAAAAATTAGGATTTGAAAGCAGTATGCAATAGTTTGTTAAGTGAGGAAGAGTAATTTTGCAGCTTGATTTGTGGACTGCAGAGGCATGTATGCAACACTGCAAATGTCAAAATGTAACAATTTTGTTTAACTATTAATAGTAATAACAAGAGTTACTAACTTGTTACTAAGACAGCAAAATTTAGTGTCCTAAGTCAGAGCTGCAGCAATGTTGTCTTTAATTCCTCTACAGTATTAATTTGCTACGCTTGTTAACATCCTAACAGTGCCCAGAACGCACTATATTAAAAACATATTTTATGCAAGCACTATATCACAAATATTGTCTGAAGGGCAATGAGTATTAGCTCTACCAAAGGCAAAGATCAACAGAAACGACACCTATATAGCCCAGCATCCTCTCAAATATCTAACTTTGAAACCCGCCTCTATTTAATGCATGAAGCACTTTAACTCAAGCCTCCTAACAATGTTAGAATAAATTCCTGCAATTAAGTGTCAAGTTCTATTTACTAACACATACTTGAACTTACACATCTTGAATGCTGGCTAATTATGCTGCCCATCCCGGAAATACAAGTCCCCAAAACTAAACATACAGTCTTCCAAAAGCACACACCCATCACTATCTATTTTAATAAATGCTAACATTTCCAGCTTTGCTGCACAAATTCTTCAAAACTCCATAGGTCCTTCTCAGCCTGTGCTTTCTCCACCATCTGATTTTCAGCCATCTGTTCAGCAGAGAACTAGAGCAACTGAATTATCCCACATTTTCTCTACAGATGGATTCTCACTGCCCCGTTTAACAGCAGCATTAGAAAAGACACCGAGGAATTGCCGGGCTCGGTGGTATTTAAGAATGCTGTAGGTACTTGGTTACAGTATCTCCAGGAGATCCGCCAGACCCAGAGGACAGGGGTGTGTCTCACACATTCAGCCCTAAATAAACCTCAAAAAAGCGTTTCAGTAAGTCAGAAAAGACTGCTACAATAACCATGACATAACTTGCAACATCTTGGAAGAGAAAATTTGACTGAATTTAAGAGAGCACTGCACATAGAAAACATTTTAGTCCCAGAAAGTATCCTGCTGTACAAATTCTTCATGTCATGAAGCTTGCACTAGCTGGGGTAAAGCCACAAAAGATGGGTTAAATATGTCTTGCACATCTGAAGCTTTAAAGGAGTTTCAAGATCTGCACAGTAGTCACAGAGAAATTTTCTTGCCTAGACTGCATAAAATTGGCCTTGAATAATGTAAACTGAAATAAAGAAGCAAGGATCTTACCTAACCGCAGTTCTCCAAAATTACCGCATCCAATTTTTTTACCAACTCTGAAGTTAGGGCCAACCATTAACACTCCAGAATTTGATGAACCAGTTCCACGTGAATTATGGCCTGATCTCCCACTAGGCCGTGCCATTCGTTCATCTGGTTTGTCTTTGTCCTTCTTTTTATTTTCCATGTCAAGTTTACGGTACTCCACTTTGATTTATTCCTCTTTTTAAAAATCAGTGTAAGCAAATTCCCATTGGACAATGTGAGAATGAAAACATCATGAATGAAGTGCCCAGTTGGTTACTGTCAGTAAGCAGTCAACAGCAGCATGTTTATCCTGTTTGCAAAGCCTTGGTGGTATATGTAGTAAAATGTATTTCCAGAATGCACGACACCAGCAGTATTCCCTAGTCTTTAGAGAATTTCTGTTAAAAGAAAAAAAAAAGTTGTTCAAGACACTAAGATTCTTGCACAAAATTACCTTTCCTTCCAACTAGTCACATAATTAAGGTATAACTATATTTGCTTTACAGATCTATGAAAAGCACTACTTTAGGGTTAATTTTATTTCTAGTATGTAACAGTAAGAGATATTGATGTGACTGAAGTGTGCTATAATTTCGACACTTTAAGCAAGAGCTACTTTTCAAAAGGCAACAAAGAAGCCCCATAAAACTTCTTACTCCTTCCTGAATAAACACACTTACAATTAACACTTGGACATGCTCACTTCACCTCATGCCAGCTATTCAAAAGAAAGAGCTTTTTTTTTTTTTACTAATTTCCTTCAAATAGTATCAGCTGTTTTAAGCAAACGCTCAAGCTGCACAGTTATTGAAGTTACAGAAATACACTGTACTTTCTGAATTGCAATTTCTGAGATGCACAAATAATAAACTCATGGCAATGACACTTGAGTTCTTCCAGTAACTCCTGGAATGTGAAAATAAACTATATTTACTTATTCTCCCCTAAACAATCATAAATCTGTTTACCTGCTTCCCTTCTCCCTTGTTTAGCATCATTGCCTAGACACTAATTCGTACACGGGTTTCAGCAAAACAAATGCTATCTTACTACCATAATAAAGGACCACAAGAAAGGTTCTGTTTTTAAATCTAAGCTACAAGAACACCAGATACTGTTTTCTATTTGATGACAGTGGTGTAAAACCCCATAATTCAGAAGTTTTTACATCGGCAATATTCAGTGATGAGCTAAGTACCTGTCCAAAATTATTTTCCTACATTTGCTTCAATGTTGGGAATACATTGCAGTAATGGAGAACCTCCTCTGGAAAAATGTATTTCATGTGCTACAGCCTAGTTTAAAGGTAGCCACTAGTAGCTTATTTTTAACATTTTGATCTGAAGACATTTTCATTTTCTAAGCAAATTTCTCACAAAGTAAAATTATTACTCACATCACAGCTTA
>JANRGV010000075.1:49971531-49982876 GCA_024734035.1 Alethe castanea | reverse complement strand
GACTTTAAGTAGTCACTCAGGTCAACACCTCCATCTTCATGTCATTACTCTGGGCCAAAAACCCGGAGGCAAGAAACAGTAAAGAGAATCCTTTGAGCTTGTCTATGAAGTCACTGGGAATTCCAGGAGATGCCTTGGTTATAGTTGCAAACAAGGACTTCATTCCACCTAGTGATGTACAAAACCCATTAAGTCAGTCCACAGTCCTGCATCATTACTGCCCCAAAATATTATCTTCTGTCTTTTCAAAACTTAAAGACTATGAAACACACAGAGTCTGAAGAGGAAGTCAATAACCAAAACAAAGACATTTTCTCTATGGAAAGCCTTCTGAAAATAGTGTTCAGTTATATGAAAAGAAATAGCAAGAGATTAATGTATTCACTTAGCTACAAGATTTTTTTTCTTAATAAAGTAAAATTTAACATATCAATTCAACTACTATGACCAAGTAAGATTTCTCATTACTATACTTGGAGTTTTATGCAAAAGGTGTACTTTTTGGATACAATTTAACACAGCAGAACTCCACCATGCATAATCCAAACCGTATGGCAAGGCTGGTACTCATAGCTGTGTCTATTTTGAGAGCTTTGTGATGGCTGAATCCAGCACAGCACCACAAGCAGAAACAATCTGAATAGGATGCAAAAAAGGATCATAAGAACAACTGGTCAAATTCAAGGTAGAAATAATTGCAACCAAAATTGCAACTTTCAGCAGTGGCTGACATGAGATGAATGTTTCCGGAACCAACATCAAAGCAATACAGATGCCTGTCTCTAGCTTGTCAGCAGAAATGTCTGACATTTAACCTATAAATGTTCCTAACTGTATTTTGGAAGCTAGTAATTTAATATTCCACAAAATTTTCACCCCGAAAAGAGCATTTCCTGTCTGACAATTTGACTTGCAGAGAGACATAGGCACACACATATATGTATTATACAGGTTAAATAAATCTGGTCAGCTCTCAGAATTCACAACTAAAAGAAGAAAACCACATAAACAATGCGCATATGTACTCAGGGAAAAAAGTGGCTTTTTACAATTTTGTGAACCAGGAGAAATCAAGCTAAAAACTACTGCACAGAAATGGGGTAACACTAGGATTATCAGTACAATAACATATTGTGTATGTTGCATTGCGACGGATAGTAGTATTTACAACCAAACTCATCCTTCTCCTTTTCAAACACACAGTCGTTTCTTAAAACAGATTTCCTCTGTTGTTCTCCTTCTCAACTAAAACTAGACACCTGAGCTCAAATCCTGTTGCTAACATTCAATACATACAATCAGATGAGTTAGGGAAAAAAGGGACAAAAAGAGCAAATTCCAGAATAATACACTAATATTTCTAATAATAGTAGCGATAAAGTACTGCAACTTCTGCAAACACTAGAAACCCACTCTGGATTGATGGCACATATTACCAACAGATGTAATGCTTACAATTGTTCACAGATTTACTTTCTAAGGTAGATCAAGCCCTGGATTTTTCTTTCCACACAGTCTCAAACAAACAGTCACACCGTCAGGAATCCCTAGGGGCTGATGTGCCTTTTGAGGATGAAGTAGACTAGATGCAGGAATTGCAGGAATGCTTTAAAAGATAGATCAGCTCTATCACATAACCCCTACTAGCGCTCACAGGCAAGAACAAGGCACTACATGTGAGCATTTGCTGTCAGGCAATTAACTGAATGAATAAGGAGACTGATATAGGAGGAAGGACGTGTGCAAACACCAGGTTCAGGCTCTTGCTCTTATTGCTCAATGCAAAACAATGAACAACAAAGCATAACTGATTTGTAGTGTTATAAATAAAAACAAGATCAAGCCGAATTAAAGATGATCAAAATAAGCGATATTTATTTTGCGACCGAAATACAGTCCTCGATAGCCACAATTAAACAGGGACAGCACTGAGCCTGGGATCGGCGCCGGGTGAACACGCTCTAATCCGACCTCTATCGCTTCGGAGCCTCCCGTGTTCACCAAGCTGCCTTGGTCAGTCCAGTTTTTATACAGTCTGTCCTAGCCTGGAGCACAGGTCTTTCTTTCTTTTCGTTGTTCCGCATATTAATGTACTTTTCTTTCTCTTCGTTGGGCTGGACAAAACCATGTCTGGGGAACGATGAATTCTGGTGAGTGCAGATCTTGGTTTAGAGAAGCCGGCATTGAGATGTATCTTTCTTGATGGCTCTGGTTATCCTAATCACCGATACTTGTGAGGCGCTCATCGCTTGGGTGTTCCCTGGACAGTTTCTGAAAGGGCTGTTTCTGCCGAGGCCACTTCTATTAACTTGCTAATCCGAGCTCTTCAGCTTTTGTTGGTAGTTACAGTGTTGCGATGAAGCAATTCCCGTTCCTCCCTCTGCAGCTTTTGGTTCTCAAGTTTCTTTATTATTTTATTCATACAAACATTCTTTATTTCACATCAATTTACAAACTAACATGAATTACATCATTATATACATTACAGTAGCAATGCCTTTGCCACAAGGCTGTAGTGAATTCAGTAGCTTCAAAAGCAAACTGATGGAGTATCTCAGACAAAAACAGTCTCAGTGTAGCATATGAAAGGCTAAATCCAAGAGGCAGCACAGGGAAAATGTCATTTACTGAGCCAAAATAAAACAAGTAATTGAAAATGCATAATTTTAATTATTTATGGATACATAAAAACCAAGAACAAATAACAATAAAAGATCTGCTGTCAATCAAATCTTTATTTCAGTTGTAACTCTAAGAAATCCTGCTAAATGCCACATGGGATTTTATTTTCCACGTCAGAACTACTTTAACAAAATATTTGGGGATTTACTTAAACTTTCAATCAAATATAAAGTGAATCAGATGTAAAATATTTCTAAGTTTCCTTTAGCACAGTTAATATTAAAGATTTAGGCTTTACATGCCAGAATGCCATGACAGTTGCTTTTTAATTAGAGGATAAGATTACATTTTTCAATTATAAGTCTAAGATAACAAAATAAACATATGGTCCGTTCCTAAGCATCAGGAGCTATAGTAGCTCAGGATGAACAAGATCTGTGGGCAGAAATGAAAGACTTTGCATCTTTAATTTAAGCACACAGTATGTGTTTCAACTAATGCTTGAAATCTGGTAAGCATCTGACTTTTATTCCCTACCATTAAGAAATACCAAGACCATAACCCCAAATTTCTTCAGTTTCAAACAAATAGAACAGTAACATTACATTATGTTAAATCTATTCAGCATGCAATGAAAAGCCCACCATACAATTAAAATCTACTGTTGGGGAAGGGACGTCAGCGTTAGGAAATGCCTAAAACTGAATTCAGTTCTTCCATTCTTATATTCTACTGTAACACCTAAGTTCTACCAAAAATTAATTTGGCCTTCCACCTCTATTTCATACACAATATGCAGAAAGCAGTACAGTATGTCCATGAGCACTGCCAGCTGGGGGGGATGTGAGAACTGGACTGCTGAATGAAGGCACGAAATCTTAGCAGCTGGGTCCTAGCAGAGATACTCTGGGCTAACACTACCACCTCTCCAGCTATTCCATCACTTACGCTCCTTGGTACCTGGCTGTGTGTTGTCTCCTATGAAAGACTACATGCTCTTTGTGATAGGGATTGCATGGTCACTCCACAGCTGTCTAACTTCTCCTATAGCTGGCATCCGTGTCTATTAGCACAGCTTTGTGGTGCAAGAGTAATCCAATTAAATATAAACATAACACAAATACGCTAGAGTGGACCCTGGAAGAGGACACATCGTAAGCTTTGTAGAAGACCCCAAGACAACATCTTTATTTACTAAATAAAGATCATGTCTTTGCAGGTGATAAATGCAGAAGTCAAGGAGAAAGCATCAAAGACATAGAAAGCATCAAAGACATGGGAAGCATACAGTTTCATTAGAATAGAAGAGAACAGTTGAGTTGGAAGGGACCATGATCACCTAGGTATGAGTAGCTGTTTAAATTTAAATTTAAAACCATACATATATGCATCTCAGCTTCCAACTCATATTTATATTATCTTCATCATCTCTAAAGGGAAATTACTTGGATATAATCAATAAATTTTTAAGCAACATGATTTCAGGAATATAAAGAGCGACAATGAAACTCAAATGGAGGCTGATTTCAAGCATACTACTTTAACTTTGTGCACTCAAATAAGACAGCAACACGACATATGGTTAGACTATGTTGGTATCTTTAAGCCATAAAAGGGTTTGTGATAGTATAATGTACACTAAACTGCACTGTGCAACCAATCTTTGTTACCCTCTATATCTCCCAAAGTAATTTTTCTAATTATGCAATGCAACATTTTTTCTACAACTTGTCATTAAAATTACCTATCAAGTCAGATCTTAAACATAAAAAAATTAAGGGAAGGCTCAACAGGAGTGGTAGGAGGTATAAAAGAGTTAAGATGAATTTTAAATAACAATTGGAAAAAAAAAAAAAGAAGTTACAGTGAAGCTGAAAAATTATGTGATTTATTTCAGTGAAGGAATGTATTCTGCAACCAGGATTACCTAATCTCTTATTGCATTTATTCAGGAATACTCCTGAGTTTAAAAGTTCACAATAGCAATTCATAATAGTATGATACTTCTAAGGCAAGTAAAAATAAAAGCACTGCTTTTAATCACTACTCAAGTACTATCAGTGCACAAGCTACACTGATATGACAGGAAGACAGAACTCAGCAAAGAACAATTTTCCAAGACCAAAAGATGCTGTTTGTACAATTTTACTCCAGAAAAACTCTGCATTCCAGACATACAGAAACAATCCACCTACAGTCCTGAATAGTCCCAAATACCGAGCCCAGTTCTGCTCCTAATGAAGCCAGTGTAGATAGAGGGCTGGTTTAAGATAAGAACAAATGTCTTTATTCCTGGCCAAACATAGCTGAATTTCTCCTGGTTATATACCCAGACCTTGAGAACACGTGTTCATCCATATTGGGTGCATATAAAGGGAGGCACTGTCCCGCTCTGCTCTGCACTGGGGCAACTTCACCTGAAACCAGTGTACTGCTTTGGGCACCACAGTGTAAGAAGGATCTAAAGCTATTAGAAAGTGTCCAAAGGAGAAGTATGAAGATGGTGAAGGGCCTTGAAAGGGAGCCATAGGAGGTGCGGGCCTGAGGTTGCTTGGTCTGCTCAGCCTAGGGAAGAGGAGACTGAGGAGAGACCTCACTGCAGTTCTGCAGTTTCCTTGTGAGGGGAAGCAGAGAAGAAGGCACTGATCTCCCTTTTGCGGTGACTAGTGACAGGATGTAGGAGAATGGCCTGAAACTCTGCCACGGGAGGTTCAGGTTGGATATTAGGAAAATGTTCTTCACCCAGAGGGTGGCTGGGCACTGGGCACTGGCTCCCCAGGGAAGTGGTCACAGCACCAAGCCTTAAAGAGTTGAAGAGGTGTTTGGACAATGCTTTCAGACACTTCTTGTGATTCTTGGGGCTGTCCTGTGCAGGACCTGGAGCTGGATTTTGATGATTCTTGCGCTTATCTACAGACTTGGGATTTTCTACACTTCTATTATTCTATTATTCAATCCCATGGAATCTTAAGAGAGATGCTGTCTTGGTTGCAATCTAGGATGTGGCCAGAAATGTGTATTCTATCACTATCTGTTGAAGCTGAACGGGGTAGTGATTTCCTTGTCTCTGTGGGACATACTATCTGCTAATGGGCCATCTTTAAGACTAGGTGGGGCAATCATCTTTATCTTTTCACAACCCATCCTCCCTCCAGGAAAATATCATCTGCTAATGGGCCATTAAGTCCCACTGTATGAATGATAAAATTACATCATCCCATTGGGAGATGCTTCAGCCAGGGGGAGGAGCCAAGCCTTTCCTACCTACATAAAAACTGAGATTTTGGACAACAAGATACCTTCTTTCCACTGGATTCCAGAAGAAAACCTGACCTTTCCACATCATCCTTGGACCTGCACCCTTCTACAGGAGCACTGCTTCAGCCGAACCACATCTGCCACTGCAGGGGACTGTAGCCACCATTTAATGGGACTGCTACCAACCCCCTAACTGATGGGGGGTCAGGTTGTATTCTGACTCTGTCAAGATTGGGACTGTTCTTTGTAATACTGCATTTCTATTGTAATTTTCCTAGTAAAGAACTGTTATACTTAATTCATGTATCTTTGCCTGAGAGCCCCTTAATTTCAAAATTATAATAATAATTTGGAGGAAGAGGGTTTACATTCTCCATTTGAAAGAGAATCTTCTGCCTTTATTGGCAGATACCTGTCCTTCAAACCAGGATAGATGCACAATGTGCACAATTTCTGCAGCCCAGAAAGCCAAACCAAAAGCAGCATGACCACCAGATCAAGGGAAAGTATTCTGCCCCTCTACTCTGCTCTCATGAGATTTCAGTTCAAGTAGTGTGATGAGTTCTGGGTCCTCAGCACAGGAAAAGACCTGTTGGAGTGGGTCTACAGGAGGACCACGAAAATAACTAGAGGGAGGGAATGACTTTCTTACAAGGAAAGGCCAAGAGAGTCAGGGATGTTCCATCTGAAGAAGAAAAGGGTCCAAGGAGACCTTACTGCCGCTTTTCAATATTTCAGAGGACACTTACAAGAAAGATGGGGATGGGAAAGTTTTTAGTAGGGACTGTAGTGATAGAACAAATCGTGATAGATAGTTAGTTTAAACTAGATATAAAAAATTAATTATTTTTACATGTCGGTGGTGAAACACTGGAACAAGTTGACAACTTGTCATCTGCCAACGATACCTGCAACATTCAAGGTCAGGTTGGACTGGGTTCTCAGCAACCTGATCTGGTTGAAGATTTCCCTGCTCACTGCAAGGGATTTAGACTAGATGACCTTTTAAAATCCCCATGATTCAATGATTTTGAAAAAGTCAAAAACAGGAAGTAGGAAGTAGGTAATAGTATATGGTTCACCAACTCTTCTACTTCCATGAAATGAATGGAAAATTCATCGCAACCTCAGGCGTTTTAATATCTAATATATTTAACTTCTACAAAGACTGACACTATGTAGTCTGTAAAATGTGTGTCAGCATTCACAGACTTAAGATAAAGCATGCTTATTAAGACACAGTTCCTCAGTTTGTTAGGGTTTTTTTAGCGTGCTGAATAACTCTCCAGATAACCTCCTGCAAGTGTTACCCTAAGGATGACAACTGAGCTGCAGTAATACACAAGCAAGCTTTGCCACTGATATCTGTGTGACTAAGATGCTACCCACCTTAGCACAAAGGGTGTCTATTTGGCTGTTGGAAGCATCTCTTTCTTGCTTTTTAAAATTACGGTCCATTTAGCTGTCTCATGAACAACCATTACAATTAATATTAAAAGAGAGTGATTCTACTCCTTCATTTCCACAATAACACAGCAACCTAACAAGAAGAAACTAATATTCAGGCTACTGGGTGATCTGACTAACTGAAGAGTTGTTTTTACAGTAATACAACTGGAAAGGCATCTGCTCACTGCAAATCACCTCAGATTTCTTACAAAAAAACTCCATTCTTTCCACCCAATCGTTTTATATTCCTTCAATATTCAAGCATAAAGAAATGTGGACTCCAAGTATTCAGCCAGAAATATGCATTTGAGTATTTTGGACTGAGGCCTATAAAAAGAAAGTTGTTTGTTTCAATTAGCCTTGAAAGAGAAACCTTAGGAGTTGGAAATTAATAGCTGTTATTTCAGAACTACCACAGCATATGATTCAAGCACTGTAAAAAAGCTAATATACTGTCTGCTTAACTTTGATGACAAGATCAAAACAAGCAAGAGGTCAACTGATCTGTTCAAGAATATTTAATTGGCTGTATTTGATTAATTTATGGTTTTATTCCCTTTGAAGTGCTACATGGTTATTTGTTCTTCATACGAAATATCCCACAGTCATGCAAAATTAATACACTTACCTCATTGCAATCTCACTTATACAGCAACCGTTTCAGTTATTTCAGACCAGCTAACTCTTTCTATATGCTTTAGGACTTATTGACATGCAGATCAAAATCAAATCAAACAACCACCCTTTGTAAATAATTTATGTACATATACGTGTAAAAGCAGGGAAAGACTAGGCAAAAACGTCACTAGAAGACAGAGCAAGAATAAACACTACTCCATTATCACAACTTGTTTCTACAATACCACTGCTGGTAGTGATCTGCTGACAAGAGGCCAGAGTGGGTTGGTGGCTGCACTAGACACTGTGTTTGGAGTGAAACACACAGCTGCTGCCCCACATGTAGTCCCAGACAAACTGTAAGAAGAGCAGGTGGTGGGATTTACCTCAACTTCTAACTCTTAACTTTTGCACTAGAAGTGGAATCAGGTCTTGCTTTGCCACCTACCAGCTGTCAGCCAATGCCAGTAAGAAAAGCACTGCTTTATCCAGGTACCACACACAGACGTACACTTCTGCTGAGTGCACTGCAGCAGCATTCTCTTCTCTTCAATGTGACATGCTTTTATATTTGCACAGGGGGACCACAGAGTAACTTCAACCATTAATGCCTATAAGCTCATTCCTTATTTATTTTCCATACTAAAAAAAAGAGGCTCTACCTGCAAGGGGAGATTAAATGAAACAACGCACTATTCATTCTTAGCCATTTTTTTGTTAATGGCCATTAAACTAGACAAGCATGGAAAATAGCCTGTAGTTCTACTTATTTCTACTGCTGCTTTCATGACACTTACCTAAGCTGTGGAGTACTACTTCCTGCCAGCCACTGGCCCTACTTGAGCATGAGGGCTGCTCCCTTCACTTTAAAATGCATAAAAATGGTCTTTAAATGGTAATGAACTTCTGCTTCTTCCTTTATACTGCTCTGTGAATATGTATTTATTGTCATGTTATCTTCAGTTACTATTTGTTCTCAGGATGGATGTTCAGTCTTCCCATTAAACACTGTGACAGCATGACAATAAAAAAACAAAGTGTTTCTGCTTAGTGCAGAGAATAATAATTCTCAAATCTCTATTACAAGAGAAATAATAATGTCCATTTGAAATTACCTACACATAAACTTTAAAACCTGTCACCCAGAGGCATAAGAAATAGTCACAAATAAATTTCACTTAAAGTGTGAAATTCTTGTCATTCATGTATGAAATGGCCACTTCCCCTAAAAAGATCAGCATCACCTCCATGAAATATAATTTATTTTCTCGAATGAAATGTTCCTATAGTTTCAGAAAGGACACTTGAGGTAAACACTGCATTTATATGAAGAAACTGAAACAGCAAAAGCTCAATTAAAAATTTATTTTCCATCAACAAAAATCAATTTTAAGAAAAGAGAAAATTCATTTTCTCAAATAAAAAAATCTGAAAGTAAGAAAAGACATTTTTAATTACTTTATATATCCTCAAAAATAACTAGCAGACAGATCAGCATTATCACCCAAAACAGAAGCACAGAGTGGGTGAAGTTAAAGCACAAAACGTCGTAGGCTGAAAGAGTTTGCCTGAGTTAATTTAGGTCAACCCCTCTGCTCAAGGTCAGGTAGAGCAGCTTAAATCAAGGACTGCACCCAGCTGGTTTCTGATTATCTCTAAGAATGGACACTCCAAAATGTCCCTGGGCAACCTGGGCCAGTGTTTGATCAGCCTCACAGCAAAAAAAGCATTTCCTTGTGTTAGATGAAATTTCATGTGTTTCACTTTGTGCCAATGGTCTGTTGTTCTGTCAGCATGCACTAGAGAAATCTTCATGGAGAAGAGCCTCACTCTTCTTCACTCTATCTCAGCCTGGAAAAGAAAGGTCTTAGGGATTAGCTTACTGCGGCCCTCTAGCTTCTCAAGGGAGCCTACAAGAACGATGGAGCAGAACTATTAATAAGCTAGGGACAGAAGAGCAATGATTATAAATGAAAGAGGGGCGGCTTACATTGGACGTTAAGCCTTCAAAGTGAGCCTGATGAGGCACTAGAATAGGTTGTGAAAAGAACTGGTGGATGCCCCATCCCTGGAATGTTAAAGGCCTAGCTGGATGTGAGGAACCTGAGGTAGCGAAAGTCGTCCCTCCCTACTGGGGGCATAGAACCACCGAGGTAGGAAGAAACCCTTAATATCATTAAGTACAACCATCAACCCAGCATTGCCACTGTAATTTCTAAACCACATGATCCAGTGCCTGATCCAGATCCCCCTTAAACACCTCCAGGGATGGTGACTCCACCACCTCCCCAGGCAATCTATCCCAATGCCTGGCCATGCTAACAGGGAAACACATTCCTAATATCTAAGCTAATTCTCCTGCCAGTTTAAGGCCATTTCCTCTAATCCTCTCACTGCAGCCATGGCAGAAGGGACCAGCCCCACCTCACCAAAATCTCCTACCTGACCCATGAGGTTCCCCTCTCTCCTCCTCTTCTTGAGGCTAAACAAACCTCTCTCCCTCAGGAGCTGCTCATGAGACATGTTTTCTAGACCTTCCAAGATCCTTGTTACCCATCACTCGATGTGCTCCAGCACCTCCATGTTCTCTTTAAAGTGAGGGGCCCAGAACTGAGTTCCAGGTGTGGCCCCACCACTGCTGAGTACAGGGGATGAGCACACACAGGCTCATATTGAGCCAGCTTCAACTAGCACCCAAGGTCCCTTTCTGATAAGCAGCTTTCAAGCCTCTTCTGCCCCAGCCTGTGGCTCTGCAGGGGGTTACTGCAATCCCAGGGCAGGATCTGGTATTGGGGTTGCAGCTGAACATCTTGCAGTATCCTTACCCCACTGACCAAGTCTGTTCAGGTCTCTCTACAAAGCCTCCAGCAGACCAACATGCCCACACAACTTGGTGCCATCTGCAAATTCACTGAGGCTACCCTCAATCTCCACGTCCAGATCATCATTAAAGATGTTGAACAGGACTGGCCCCAAAACTGAGCCTTGGGGAACACTGCTAGGGTCCAACGGACAACTGGGTTTGCTCAATTCATCACCAGCTCTCTGGGCCCAGCCATCCAGCCTGTTTTTTACCCAGTGAAGAATAAACCCATCTAAGCCACGGGCAGCTCTTTCTAAGAGGATACTGTGGAAGAGGGTTATAAACACTTTAATGAAGTCTAGATAGATGACATCCACAGTTTTCCCATCACCTACTAAGCAGGTCACTTTGTCATAGAAGGTGAATCCGGCTGGCCCAGCAGGAGCTTCGTTTCCCTGGCTGTCTTGCATGTGCAATGCAATGGCACTCAAGATGATCTCTTCCATAACCTTTCCCAATATTCTGCAGCCTTGTTTAACAGCTTGAGAATATGCAGGGCAGTGATTTTTCTACCTAAGCCCATCATTTTGTTTAG
>JANRGV010000075.1:49901068-49911706 GCA_024734035.1 Alethe castanea | reverse complement strand
GCCTGCCTTGTCTCTACTCCTAAATCCTATCCCTAAAGGAAATTGAATGTATTAAAATTGGCAAACCCCAGTCACACCGTGACACAATAAAACATTGCATTTCATGTTAACTAAATAAAAATATCTAAATCTCCTAAAGCATATGACATCCAAACCTTGCCTAAGCTGCTCAATAGAATCTTCTAGGGAACCATATCAAGCAATGGTCCCTCTTGGGGATATAGATCTTAAAGGACAACAGAGGACCCAACTACTCCCATTCCAAAGGAAAATCAAAATAAATAGGAATAAGTAGTTTCCCTTATTCCCTTTCCTTTATCCTCTGTTTATCAGAGACACATTTGCATGGAGCTAAAAAAAAGGTAAAAAAGCTAAATTTTTCCAAAGAAAAATGATTTTAAATTTGATGGTAAGCCAATCTCCCCTGGAGTGCCAAGCATCAAGATGCATCCACACCCTTTCATACAGTGTAGGCTTAGCAATTTACCTGGTCTGATAGAGCTGGTGCACCCCTGCTTGTTCCCTGATGGGCTTTAGATGGATCACCACGTGCTGAGCCAGTTCCAGATCTTGGTAGCCTCGCACCACTGCTACCTCCTTTGCAACACCTTTCATGCACTGGGAGACGGTCAGGAAAAAAAGTTCGGCCACAGTTTCTACAGGGCACAAGCTGGGCTTGAGCACTATAATAAGCTGCTTCGTTTTCATCTGCAATTGTATAGGAACCAGAACCAGTAAGGACCTCAGGTTTCCGAGGCTCTGGCCTTCTAAGATGCTTTGGCAGCTGATTGTTCTCAATATGCCACCTCTGCAGGCACTGAGGTTCATGTATAGCAATAGAACGTGACCCAAATTCTCTGCCACAGATATAGCATATCTTGAAGGGAGGTCTTCTTGAGAAGGGTGTTTGAGACATGGCTGAAGAATTTGACAGTTGTGATACTATTGCAGTGCCTGGTCACCTTTTCTGGGATCCAGCTTCTGGATATACTACTTTGGGAAAAATTCTGGGAAGATCTGGCACATTAGATGGTGAAACTTGCTCTAAAGGCAAGGTTAAAGAGATACTAACAGGGGCTTCTTCAGCACTTGAAAGAATACTACATGTTTTGTTCACGTTCTTTTTCTTGATACGTTTCCATGAAGGGTGTCACATCTCAGGAAACTTCTCTCACTCCTACACATAAAGAGCTTGGGAAAGTCTGTTATTCAGAATGATTCTACATGTTTTTAATCCATTTTCAAGAGCAAAAATATATTAGGGACTTCAAAGCTGGAACACTGAACCTAATGGCAGTTTCAGTAGAGAAAGTAGGTTTCTGTGTGTTTTCCTTTTGTCTTCTGTTCTTACATGACCCTGAAACAAATTAAATTAGTACAAATTAATAAATGTGTTCTCTCTAGTTGAGGTTACAAACCACTGGTTTATCACAAGGCACATCTGTCATATTTTCAAATAGCAGATTAAAAACATCAAATATATTATTATCCACAGTGATCAGATGAACAATGTAAATCTGAAATTCTGGTCCCAGAGGATGTAAAATCATGAAGGACATGAGAGTGGATGGGTTTGCACAAACTGAAGCTGATGACATGCAAGTGGTTTGGTGTCTAACCAATATGCTTTATTTTCAGTTACTGATAGAGGTGGTATTTCAGGCAGTCTTCAATTTATAAGCCTTTTCAGTTGATACTTAAACATAATTTTCCTGTCTCCAGAGACATAGAAAAAAATCCCTCAGTAGAGAGATGTCAATGTCCAGTCTACAAAGGGACAGTCAGAAAGGAATGTGTTCCAGTCAGCACTTGTGGTGTCTCAAACTCTGACCAGTCTTGATTCTCCCAGTACGAGAGAATTATTAATGAAATGGAGCAGGTTTTTCAATAAGGCTTACTGAGGTGCTTTGGGGGCTGAAGCATGTGCTGGATGAGAGAAAGGGCACTGTGTTTGTTTAGTCTCCTGACAGTACTAAATATATTTCAGTTTTTCAATGTCTACTACTGTAAACAGATAAATTTGTGTTTTATCTCTTAAATGTTCAATTCTTACAATATTTTGTGCTGGTCCTCCAAGGACTAGAAAATATTATTCAGACTATACACATGTAAGGTGGAGGCTACTGTTTTAATTGCATGGAAAAATCAAAAACCAAACTAGCACATTGCATAGATAGGTAACTGTCAAGGACAGTCTACTTTATCTGTAATAGAAGAAATATCTGACAAAAGTCATCTTGCCCTTACTGAATACTCCAGACTTCATCTCAATCTTTCCAAACTTGTAGGAGATTCCTAACACACAAACATATCCACACTGATTGTCTTGGTGTCTTGGTTCACTTCCTCTGCTGCAAGAATCCAACCTGGATGTTTTTACTGCTTTTTTGCCATGTCACCATTGAAGACTTTGCTCCCACTCAACAGCCTTTTCACCTTTATCTGTCCTACCTCTGAACCCACTAACTGACTTTTTTTTGTATCAAAGTGCAATGACACAGTTTTGTCATTACCTTTGAGATTACAAACTTAAACTTTGTCTGTGTCACTGAGAAGCAACTGATCTCAGTTTGTCTTTTACAAATATTCTAGGGGGTATCTTAATTACAGAGGCAACAACGAAAAAACAAGTTTTCACCAGGTTCATGTGAGTAGTCATCCTTTTGCCAGGCACACAAAAATGTTTAGATTACTGTATTGACACTGCTTGCTTAAATACTCACAAAGCTGCATATTTCTGAGACACTTGGCATACTTTCTTATTTTACAAAAATTTCCTGTGAAGCTTGTATTTATTTGTAGGCAAACTGGAAAATGTGAAGGCCATCAGACCCAGTTTGTGATTTGTACTGGAACAAATCTCTGTGAGCAAGTATGTTGTAGTTAGCTGTTAAAAATAAAATTATTGAGGGCCATTAGACTTTGTCCATTCAAAGCTAATACCTAGTCCAAAACTGTATTAGATAACTGCAGTCTGCTGAACAACAGGGTAATGTGGCTGTAGTATCCTCACATGTCTGAAGCTATTAGGTGTATCAGGTGCATATAATGTATGCTGATGGTTACACAAAACTAGAGCACTGGAATTTTTAGTTCAGATACCAAAATAACAGGTTCAGCAGTATGTGATATTTAAATGTGCAAACTAGTATTTAGGCTGCTGTACTGCAAGGCTGTTTCAAAGGCTGGGAGAGTTTCCAAGGAGGGTGGCCCGTTGGATGAATCCAAGTTGGGAAGTAGCCAAGCTCTTTAGGAGGATGAAGGGAATGGAGGGCCAGGGAAACATTAAAGGGTCATGAAGGCAGGGGAGATAAGGGTTATTGGCAGGTCACAGGAAGGGATCATCAGAAAGTTCAGTAACATTGCAGGGAACTTCTGAACTTTGCAAGGTCCTATTTATGTCCTATTTATTGATTTATGTCAGAATGAAACTTTCTTGTACCTGAGAGGATTCTTAAAGCAACAGTGAACACTGAAATGCCTGCCATACAAAGAGTGTTAGGTGACTAAATCTGTTGCCATTAGGAATGAATCAGTCAATAAAAGATGCTATAAACAATCTATTAACAATATAACCTATTGTTGGATTTCCAAGCTTTCTATTGTAAATACTTCGTAAGAGAATTATGCTTCCTTGTGGGGATTACACCATTTGGTCTACATTTATTCTTGCCAAGTTGACTGTTATTATTTGGAAACTTCCTATAAATTCAGTGTGAAATGAAAAGGCATATGAGCAGTTCAAATCTCTCAAGCTCAGTGGTAAAGATGTGGAAGTAAATCAGGACTGGGATTTAACAATTCGAACCATAAAACCTTCTTTGTTGTTGTTGTTGTTGTTTGTTGTTGTTTTTAAATGTTGCAACATGTTTTAATAAAGCTGGAAGGTACAGTTGATCATTGCATATAGTTGTGGGAAAACATTTCTCTCCTCTGCAATTCCACTGAGGACAATATTAAAAACAATTTCATGAACTGCAGTGACAGGTCACTTACAACCAGTGGAGAAATTCAGTGTAATTGAAAGCAAATGAAATACTATGGCTGGTTTATAAGCAGGATAAGAGCTTCATTCTATCTAAAATAGAACAGAATGACAAGAGCACAAAAATCTATCATTTTCTTGTGCTGAAGTGGGAACGGGATCTCTTGCACATAGTTTTTAAACTTCACCTAATCATTGCAACAATAACATTATTGCAACAACAGCAACAATAGCATTATTAACCACTGCAACAACAGCATTATTAATAATGTTTCGCGTATGCTGCCTTCTCTTAGCCAGCATGTGTGATTCAACCTATAGAAGCAGAAACTTCTTCCCTGAAACAGCCTTCGTTATGTCTTGTTTCATGTCAGTGTTGGAACTTGGAAGCAAAATTTTCACATACGTTTCCTATTTCCTGTATGCAGCTCATTTCTGAAGAGCGACCCTCTCTGTTTTTCATCTCTCTTGATTCTCTCATGTAAACAATTCCTCAAAAACCATTATAAAGTCATTTTATAAGCCTGGATTCCTTGACTGAATTGAACAAAACATACTTGTGTTAGCTGGGGGATTAAACTGGCTGTTTCCAATGAATCCTCAACACTAGTGCTTTTTACTTAGTTAGAATTCCACATGGAGACCTCCCAGCTCTAAAAAAACCCCTGCGTTTACCTTGTAGAGGAACACATTGCATGAAGCTTCCTACCACCAGGACATAACCACACTTATTCAACGGACAAAATACAGGAACAGCTGTGAGAAGTTGGGGAATCTGTTTTTGTACAGTTTAAAGACGCTGACTGGTATCACAGCCTTTCCATGTGTAGCTGTATGAAACTGTAAATTCTGCTTAATCTGGTTTACTGTCACTGTTCTAATCTGCTAGCACAGAAAGATAAATTCTTGCACCAAATGAACACAGAGCTAAACCAAAGGTCACAGAGCTTTCAAGCTTACATGTCAAAAATACCCCAAAAACCTCTTAGACATGTTTGACTCCATCTAAAAGCTGAGACAATTTCAAAAAAATTCCCCTTGAACATGCTTGGCTTCATCTAAAAACAGAGACAATTTCCAGGAAGACCATAAACAAGCAAAGTAAGCGGTGGGAACCACTTACTTTGCTATTTTTTTGAAGTGTTTGATAAAGCTGAGAAGGACAGGTGACAGTGCCTTAAATCCAGGAGACTCTTTGGAGAGGTTATCTAAAATTGTAGAGCGCTTACAAAAATCAGGATTCCCATGACAGAGTTATGAGAATGTCTGCATGAATTGATCTGCTTGAGGGAGAGGATGAAAGGCTACAAAGACACATAAATGAAGAGGAAAACATATGGGTCCAAAATGGTGGCAAATACAAAAGCCTGGCAGAAGCTCAGCTACAGATCAGGTTGTCAGTGCCAAAAAAAGAATGGACTAATTTTAGCTTGCAGAGAGGAACTGGTTCATTCATCGTCTTGGATTCTAGAACTCTTAGTTGTGTGAACCCTCATTTATGTAAAACCCCACTTCACTCGGAGTTTTCCCTTTGTTTTCCCTTTCTTCAATACTACACTCAATGTACTTATTCTGCCTGTCAGCCATGCAGTGCTTGGAACCATAAGCTTTCTGTTTGTGACACCAAGTTTTTATGTGGGTCATCTAATAAGGGTGATTTATGTCCATTGGATTAAATTCACAAGTTCCTAAAAGAAAAGATTTTACCTGTAATACCTAACTTGACTGTTACATAAATTGGAAATGTCTCAAATAGCTTTAAGTGAGAAACAATAAACAAATTCTTCTTGTACTACAAGGACACATAGAAATCCTTATTTTTCAGTCTGGGCTGGATTGCTTAAATAGAAAAAGGAGAGAACTCAGTATAAGAGGATATGAGATGAAGAGAGATGAAAATAGTGATCTACCAAGCATAACACAGCAAGTCTGAAAAAGAAGGAAATTAAACTTAGATTTTCTAGTACCCCAATCCTGAGTTAGTTAAGTCAAAGAATTTTCTAAGGCTGATCCCTAACTTTACAGTCAAGATATTGGTAAGCCTTTTTTCTCTACTTCCTGGGTTCACATCATATTTACATATAAAAGAGGTGTCAGAAAGGATCAAACTGACATCCTCTGTTGAGTGCCAGAAAGCACTGCTTCAGGCTCTTTCCAAATAAAATGTTTTCTGTAAGGCTTCTCATTATTCTTTAAGGGAAAGCAAATGAAATTAAACCAACATCTGAAGCTTTATTTTTTCTTGTGTTTTATATTGCTCAATTATAAATCATTTTCGAAATCCATTAAGACAAAGTACTCAAACATAAGCTGGACAAAAATACTGGACAATCTGTAGTATCTTACTGTTGGATCTCTTTTCCACTGAAAGATAAAAGGAAAAAACATTTTTTATATTTCCAACAATATTTTTAGCAAATTAACCACATATTAAAAACCTCACATTTTTCCAGCTCAGCACCACATTCTCTCCACAGTTTCTGGCTGAAGAAATCTCCTTTGGTTAAAGACTAGGGACTAATCATTTCCTTCCGTCATGTGAAAAGAATGATCTATTATTTTATGGAACTTAAATAAATACCACTGAGATGTAGAAAATCCAAAGTTTACTGTGTCAAGATGCTTCATCGTGTCACAGCTGAGCATGATCCATGTTCTTATGTATCCTTCTCTCTCAAGAAACCACTTGCAAGCTCCAAACATACAAATATTGGCATAAACCTCACTTCTGTCAGCTTCAAGACTTTCTTAGTCTGTAACATCTTGTGTCACAGCAGCCTGGCTTAAATGTCTTAGGAGCAATGCACACTCAGAAACATCCAAGTGTGGGGCTTGTTCCAGCAGAGTATCAGGTGCACATAGACCTTTTCCCCCATGTGATCTGCAGCCCAGAGGGTGATGGTTATGCTTCTGTTTAGAGTGGATGCAACCAGGCAGGACGACAGGACAAAAATACTCAAAACCAAACAGGCCGAGTTAAAAAGCCATTGTGTTCTGATATTTGCAAACAGGGTAGAACTGTCTGGGAATCTTCTAGTGAACATTTTTGCCATTGTTTGAAGTGTTGATTATACAATACTGGAAGTTTCCTCAAAGATGTACCCTGTATGACTTACACAAGAGAGAAATCGTGAGTGTCTCTGAGCCTGTGTCTGCATGTGTGTGTGAAGGTCCATTACAATATAAGATAAAGAAAATACATAACCCAGAGTTTTCTATACAATTCTTATACAGAAGTATTTAAGGTGTTCTTTGTAATGAGACAATCAACTTAGTAAATGCTTTTCTCAATTTTCTTCTGACCAATGAAATTACCAGGTCTTTCTTTGGATCTTATTATCTTCCTACGTAAAACTTTATGGATCACTCAAAAAGTCCCTGGTATCAAGAGCAGCCAGCATATACTTGGCATTTAAGAAGACCCTATATACACTTATGCAGTAATTAGATTTATTTTACTTAATTAGCTCTATTTAAGTTTGTGACTGTGTTACCAGAGAAAGCTGGAGACTGGTTCTAGAGACCCAGTAGTTCTTTCATGTTACTATGTCCTCTGCCTAGACATAAGAAATAATTCCTTTGATTTGACTGAAATCCTAACATTATATGAACAAATTATGACTGCTACTAGTTAAAATATATAGAAAAAATGAAATATTTTTAGTGAAAAAAATATAACTTTTCAGACTTTTAACATTCAAAAACTTTTAAAATTCAAAATTCAATAACACTTGTTGTCTCACAGGTATTATTTATGCTCTACAAACAGTCTTCTTGGTTTTTGTATTTTACTTAGTGATGCATTATGAGGGCAAAGATTATCTTTTGTTTTACTCAAAATTATTTAATACAATCATCTCATACTCTAAAGAAATATTACTGCCTCCACACTACACTTACTCTTGTGCAAAAATCAGCAGATATATTCCCAGTGTGGGTGACAATGGGGATACTTACATATCACATTCTTAATCGTCTTTAGTTACTAGCATATATCTGTGATATTTACCCTGCAAATCCTATATGGCATATGAGATATGCATCAAATGATGGCTAGATCAGGAATGCTAACCCTGCCCACAGCATGGAGGTACGAGAGAAAGCGGACATTGAAGCAAGTATGCTTACACAGCTCAAAGTGAGCTACCTGTACTTTCTAGCTCAGGCATCTTTGTTCAGCATTTCCGTTTCTGGAACTCGTGTGTGCAGAATCAGCTTTTTCCCAGGGATCTGGATGATGGCATGCAATTATTTCAACAAAGTAGGCTCATCCACAGGGAGAAAAAACAGGTGGATGGATAAATGCATATTCAGTTATGAGTCTGAAACAAAAAGAATAGAAGCCAAGAATGTCAGCTTGTACAAACTGACACAAGTCAGTGGAAATCGGAAAAAGGATGACACTGTACATGTGCTGAAAGCCTGTCACTGGAACTGTAAAGTGATTCAGTGATGGAAAGACACTTTTCCCAATAATCTGCAGTAACACAGATTATACAGGATAAGGTAATCTAAAGGTATTCTTTTCTTTTACAGTGTAAGTCAATCTTAATAGATTGACTTCTCTGAAGAGAAAAAAGTGTTTCTGCTGATAAATGATTCCATAACTCAAGTTTTTGGTACTTTTGTTATGAACAGGATACTCAAATAGATAATCTGATTACCATGGAAATTACTACACTCAGCAAGACAGACCAGCTACTAAAATATGAAAACTAAACAATGACCAGAGAGCTACAATAGAAGAAGAGAAACGGAGGGAATCTAGAGCAGCAGCTGAAATTATCTTAAGAGGAAAATGTATTGAAAAGCAAAACTCTGGACATTCCAATTATTTAGTGACTGTTGGAAAAACTAAGACATTATTAAATACTTACTGTAATGTTTCGCATGAATAATACAGCACATCCTAATACTCTGTAGAACAGTCATGACACAAAAAAGAAAGGGCTGACTACTAAATATGTTCCAGAAAACAGCATGCTAGGAGGGCTATCAAAACACTCATTATGTCCAGCAAGAGCCTTAACAGCACTATAGCACTCATTCTGAAGGCTCTTGTTTGTAAAAAATCTTAAAAGCATCATTCCTCTACATTACTGTTTTTCTCCTCCAGATTAAATCAACAGTGATTTACAACTGGTGTGAGAGGACATGATAGATAAAGGTCATCAAGTTTTACCTGCTACCCCTGGGTCCTGATGATTATGTAACTTGTCATGTTTAATGATCATCTGTTTCTCACTTTGTATTTGAAGCATTGATCCATATTGTTTGTCTTATAATTCTTTAGTGAACAGGAAACTCTGTTTTCTGTCTTGTAATTCTTTAGTGAACAGGATTAAATTCCATGTGCCAACAAAAAAAAAATATGGAATATAAGCCTGAAATATCCCCAGATAATGTGGCTTAAAAAGAGGTATGTCTGAGCTCCCTACTGTGTAGCCGTAATTTCACCTGTTTATAAACCACTGCATTCTATTATAGATCAATGTCCTGTGGAGTTAAGTAGAATTAAGTAAAATATATAAATTTGTAGTGAAGGAAATGGTATTAGTTTGTACCTTGAACGATCACTTCAGTTACAGTACCTTAGGAATAAATTTTGCAGTAAGCTTTAAGATAAACCACTTGGACAGCAAAGTTTTTTGTGTCTGTTGTGCTTTCCAAACAAAACAAAACAAAACAAAACAAAGCAGAACAAAATGGCTTTTTAGAAAACCTTGTCATTATTGTTATTTAGCACGTATTTTCCAGGAACAGAACTGAAAGAGATAATTTTTTATATAGGACAATCAGCAATTGGGCTGTCTTTTACAGAGAGTACCATTTTTACCTTTCAATGTCCATATTCTTAGCCATGAGTACTGCAATTTTATTCTTCTGCTCCTTAAAACACACATAAATGAACCCCTAGAAGAGTGGGGAACCAAGAAGTCAGAACATCTGACCTAGTAAATGCTCATGTACAATTTTTGCCAGGCCAGGCAAACCTGTGCAGAAACAAATTCCAGAGTACAAATGCATTATCTTGACAGTAAGCACTAATACAGATGAATGTATTGCCAGCTAGCTGGTCTAAGGGTAGAAAGTCACACAAATCTTTGTGGATTGACCTTTCTGGTAATTTACAACTGCGCCCCTGACCTCTGCAAGAATCTGACCATCTGGTGCTCAGGTAAAGCCTTGTTTTAGTTGGATGAGGGCAGGACACACTGCATTATTTAAACCTTGCTTGACTGAGCCTCAGGCCAGGAACGCTGTCAGTACCATCTTCACAGGAAAATCAGGTGAAAAGCAGCAAAAGTGGGTTGTGAGCTCAGAGGATCCCGTGCCTGTTGGCCAGGCGAAGAGTGGCTTGGACTTCGGGAGGGAAGGAAAAGCAATGGTTCCTCCTCACCCAACCATTCCGCCCCATTGCCCGAAGAGTTCACAGGCTTATTCAGATCCAAGGCTCCTGAGACCGTGCATGGCATCTAATTTTTCATGTCCTCCTAAAGACCATTACCTTCGCTTGGATCAAAATTCCCTAATGGCCCTTAAGGCTGTGTTTCAGTGCTGTTGCCCCGTGGCTCGGTGTGCCTGCTCCGGAGGGAGGGAAGGAGGGAGGGAGGGAAGGACGGAGGGAAGGAGGGACGGAAGGAGGGACGGAG
>JANRGV010000075.1:49813233-49824950 GCA_024734035.1 Alethe castanea | reverse complement strand
ACCTCTTGGTAACAACGGTGCCAGCTGCAGCAATATTAAATGGATCAAAAATATTTCAGCAGACATGCACAAAGAATTGTTCACCTGCTGCTTCTCCTAATGCTTTTATAAAAAGCCTCGTGTCATGAGACTGGTAACTCTTGCCAACACCCCCTGCAACTAGATAAATCTGATACAATATCAATACAGCCATACTGAAATGTAAATCACAGGAACTCTCAGTAAATTGCCACTTGCTGAACACTTAGCACAATTTTATTGTACTTGACTGAAATATATGCAAACTCTTTTTAAATAGAAAAGTATGCTTAGCTTGCTCTGAAAAATGCTGGGAAACACTAATGGAACATAAAAGCTCAGTGAGCAGAAGCAATTAAAAAAGTATCTTGACTACATGACCACTATGCAAAACTAATATTCAGCATTCCACAGTGAATTAAAAGCAGACTGCCTTTTGTCAATGAAAACAAACCTATTCTGAAAATGAAAACAGCCACAGGATGTTTTCCTTCAAATATTTTAAAACTCAAGTTAATGAAATAGTGTGGTCTGTATTTCATGAGACTACAGCATATTGCTAAGGATAGAAAATCAAATATTTTTTACTGTATGTTTAATGACTAACTGTGGGAAAAATAAGAAAAAAATACTGGAGAATTAACTTCTGTTTTAAGGACAGAAGGGATGCCTTCTTCAGTTGGGATATGCTATGGCTAACCAAAAGCAATCAATGAACTTATGATGGCATAGCCACCACTTGTCACACAATTGCACATATTCTTCCACTGCAGTGAGGTTAAAACCCTCCACGAGTTTAAATAAGTATGAGCATCCATCCACTCATGAGCTTCATTTCAAATGTAAGTTCCAGCCACTAAAAACTGTGAGATCACACTTCCATTTCCCTGAAAAATAGGAGCAGCAGCAGAAAGTAACAGAAAAACAACAGATGAAAATCCCAAAACAATTCCAGGAAGATACCTGCAGTATACGTTTTCAATAATTAAAGCTAAATTAAAGCCTATTTTAAGACTTAAGTAAATATGAGAAGCACATCATCAGTCCTGACTATGAATTTATAAAAAATAAAGGGGTGAAAATAAGATTAATTCTATTCCTTCAAGCATTCTTGTCAATAAAATTGTCACCTTAGAAAATAAAATTCCGACTGTAAACCTACAAAATCCTTTAAAAATAACACCAATTATTACATTTTGGTGCTCCTTCACTTACGTGATCAGCATAAGCCTGATGAATTTGAAAGAAGATTTGAAGAATCTCCTATGGTTAAGCGACAAAATGTCACTGTTTAAGTTTAGCACACCTTTTCAAGAATGAAATCCCTCTCCACGTGTTCTCATATATTCAAAATCCTCACATCTGCCCCATTTCTAACATTACAGTAACCAGTTTGTGACTACCTCATCTTCACACTGGAAAAATCTGGTCAAATAAATTTAAAAGAAGAATGCTTTTGAGCTCCACAACACTGCATCTGTGACCTTTTCATTACTCTCTTCCATCACTGAGAGGAAAATCAGTTAAGATGCTTCTACCCAAATACTTCTCCAGAAATACCAAATTCCTATTATATTTTCCTATTAACTTGATTTTGCTGACTTAAAACACTGAAAAACTTGCTGCACACTATGCTACTAACTGAACTATATCACACTGACATGACTGTAATATGCAACAGCAGAGTAATGTTACAAACTAATGATGCCATTACAGGAGTAAATGACCCAATTCTACATTAAAACTTAGCCTGCGTACTATAGACATTTCAGGTTTCAGAATTCCTCAGTGGACCACTCGTAGGAATTAAGGATAAAGTGAAAAAACCCATAAAACTTCATGTATTGACATTTTAAAACTCAGAATTGCTTTCTGGCATCAATAATGTAGCATGTTCTTTAAAATGGTACTGCTCTCAGCCTCAGCTGCTCCTTTCGACGAGCGTCTTCATAATTCTATGTCTTCATTTAACCTCTTACAGACATCATTAGTTAGGCACGAATATTTGATACTCTACATCAGCAGAGTTCAAGAGAAACATTACACTGAAATGAATGAGCCACAGAAATGCTAGCATTACACTTTTACTACAAGCTAATGTTTGTCATGTTTTGTACATGTGGAAACTTCTCTCTGCATTTAAGAGCATTGAGAACGTTTTCCAACTGTTGCTGAAAGTTTACTTAGGTATTTACACAAATTGAATAATGTATATATACACTAAATAAACATAAAAACTATTTATATATAAAGACTAAGAAATCACTACTATGCTTCCTGGTATTCTGTTCCAATTACTAGGGACTAGCCCACCAGACTAATGACAATTCATACTAGATAGTTACTAATTTTTCTGTAGATATGTCCCAATGGATAAACCTCCTCAGAAAAGGAAGATCTACAATGAAGATACAATGCAACAAACAGAACACACTGTGTCAAATCCAAGTACTTGCACCCACACATGCACCTTTTCACACTCACAGAAGCAGGCAAAGGAAAACAAAAGCCAGCAAGCCTTACCTTTTTGCAGACGCTTTCAAAATTAACTTCTGTCCTAAGAGCAAGTCTGGTAACGTCATCTGGTTTTATTTCCTGTAGACGAAAAATAAGTTTATTCTTCTTATGATCAGTCTTTATGAAGTCTTTCTATGGTTCACCTTCCTTATAAACATTCTAATCATGGCACCTCCCTAATCTCTTAAAGGAAGAAAACCAGTTTGTTATGTGGCAAATTTTTTGGTGTGTATGTAAACACTACGCTTATACTGACTTTCCAAAACACTACCTTATACTTAATCTGATTGCATATACTAGCACTGAAGGCAAGGGGGATTTTTCAACAGCAAAGTATGCAGAATGGGTGGTTTTATTCACAGAAATATTTCAATTGCCCATACTGTTGTACTACAAATAAACCTTGGAAGGCCTTAAATTCCTGACTTATCTTCTGATGCAATTACAACAGAACTTATCAATGTACATGAATATATAAGTTAAAGACAATGAAAATGAAGTTGACATGAAAAAAATATTATTTTTTTTTCTAAAGAGGCTGACTGAACATGCAGTTTGCATTCCCGGACTTAAGCATTTGCATTGGCAGCTGAAATAGAGGAATGAAAATCCTGGACAAGTGGATTTTGTTAAAAGCTGAATATTTTATGAAACATGCCCACACAACAGATTTCTTGCTATTTTAAGACACACGCTTTATGTAGGTTGTATTACAAAATGCTCTATTAACCTCATCAACTGAATTAACTGAACATTATTTTCCTTGTCAGGCAGTGCAACCAAAAATCATGTTACATACAATTGTTTCCCAGATGGCCATTTTAAAAGCAGTTTAACTATTCTTATGCCGGACCTGAATAATGTCCACACATTTTGAAAAGTTGAAATTCTGTACAAAATAACACAGTTATTCTTATAGCTTTCATGTTCAACAACTATGTTGTATTTGTTAATTTCTTTCTTTCCCTGCTTAAGCATTCTTGAAACCTATTCCAATACCTTCATTTTTACTCCACTGCTAAATTCCATATTCTATCCCTTTTCTGACGTAGATCTGGAACAGTCTGTACACTTCCTTAGACATAATTTCAGGAAGAACCAAGTAGCTAAGCTTCTTATAAAAAGTCATAGCTTGCATCTCAAAACCTGATGTTTTGCTTCTTTGTATATTTATCTAGACCCTTTAAGGTGTTGCATGAATTGCATATATCTTAAAACTGTAAACAATTACCTATTAACTAAACAATTATGTTAACAATAGTAATGGGAAAAAAGTAACAGAACTTTGATAAATTATCAACAGAAACAATAAAAAATCCCTATTTTTTTGAATGTCAGAAAAGCTTCCTGACAAGGAGATATAGAACTTTGCAAAATCATCTCCCAAAGGTACTAGTGGAAGCCCAATCACTTAGAGGACACGATCCACACTGGAAAAACACGGGTGATTGTAGGAAACAATCTTCTACTGGCAGATGAACAGTTGGATGATCTAATAGAGATGGAAAAGATCTATGATTCAGTTTTCCATGACTTTCCAAAGTGTTTCACAGATGGTGAAAGTAGGACACGTTGTTTAAGTGACATGTTTACTGTCATATAGGAAGTTGGGGGTTACGAATGAAGCTCTGGAACCCAATATTATTCATTAAATCAAGCTGTTGGTTTATTAAAAAAAAACAACCAAAAAATATAATTCCTATGATCTTCATCCCAAATAAAACTGCCTATTTCCTGTCTCCTTAGGATTTAAATGCAGCATCAGGGTTCAGGGCAGAGGCAGACAAACGTCAGTAATCCCTCCATGAGAATGGTCAGTTTAATTTTGATATGACAATACTGCAGAATTCCCAAGACATTGCAGAATCATGAATAATGATTGGAGAAAGAATTACACTTCGGAATGTGAAGTCATAACAGCCACACTGAAATGCCTAGGATACAGAATGAGGCTGAGAACCTTCTGTTCGGGCTTAAATTCCCAAATTTATAAATTATCTCCTTCACTTCTAGATTTCCGGCAAACTAAGAATTTTTCACTCAAATATTCTTCCACAGAACTCTGGTTTTGTAAATGCCACATGGGTCAAGTTACTGTTAACAAAAACATTATTTTTCTGTCTCTATCAATGGTCAGCAACAGACAATAAAATAGAAAAAGGAGATAGTGGTATTTTTCCCAGCACAGTTTTCTCAACTTTGAGATGCACCTGACTCACAAGGAAAACCTTGGTATTGAATATCTGTTATGGAACCCTCTTTCCAATTGTGCTAAGGGACATTATAAATGGATGCCCTCCCTCTCCAGCATCTCTGAGACCAGTCCAGGGATTCTTCCTACCCTGATGCTGCAGCCCAGCCCAGTGTGTCCAGAGACCCAGAGGTACCTCTCCCAGGTCCACAGATATTGCAGCTGCTTTCCAACTGACAGGTTCAATGAGTAGTGAAGCTCAGCTATGCACTCTGACTCCCACTGCCCTATACCCCCAGTAGCTGGCATCTAGTCCTTACAGCACTTGCAGGCAGGGAACAAAGAAGTGAGATTACAAACAGGTAAGAAAAGAAAAAAAGATGACAGACTCTGTTCATCTATCACAGTGCTAAGTCAGGTACATTTACTGACCAAAACTGGCTGAGACTGGCCCCTCAAATGCCCACTCTCAATTATGCCCCCTAAGTGTTGCTTATTAAGTTTCGTGTAGTTCAGTGGTCCTCCCAATATCCCCAAATCCTCAAGTTCCTGTTGTTCTCCCTCATCAGTTACAAAGTCAAGGTTGGCCTTCTGCAAAGTGGTATCAGTAGTTTTTTAATGGCTCATTATTAGTGAATGGAGATGATTTGTCTCTGTCCCTGTCTGTTTATCCCTTGTCCCACCAGCTTTTTTACTCTCTTTTTCTTCATCCCCTCCTGTTTTCTTTTCTATCCCTTCAGCACTGTGAAGATCCACTTCTGGAGGCCCCTAATGAAGAACACTCTCACTGCCTTCCAAATAGTCTCACAGATTACAGCTGCTTTCTGAAATCATATTAATGCTTGGTGTCATAACCTGTGCCAGTTGGTTTCCAAGAGAGATGCTATGCTCCAGTGAACAAGGAATACAAAACTTAAGAGGGAAAAAGATAAATATGCTACTTTATGAAGTATATACCCACAATAATCCCAGATTAGGGAAACATAGACAAAGGCATCCTACAAACCACTGCACACACTCTTTCTCCTTGAAAATCATCCCTGTTTTCCCAAATGTCGAAAAATACCCCAAGCCAAAACCTTAAAAGTAAGGTGCTGACATACGGACTGCCTGTGGAGGGATGATAAACCGCTGAGATCAAGAGACCCTTCTTCCCTGCAGACTGGCTACATCTTCTCTCGTGGGAGAGAGACAACTAGTGGAGATAATACACTGCCAGCACTGCTGCTCTAGCTGGTAAATGCTGGCACACTGATGGATAATGGGCAGTAAGCAACAATGGAAGAGATCATTTTCTTTTACTTACAAACTGCACCCCTATCTCCACTTCTGTCATGAAATTTTTTGGAGACAGGGACACAAGCAAGGAAAGACTCTCTGCAGGCTGATGTACATGACACAAAGCATGATGGTGCAGCTGTCTGTCCTCGGCAGGGCCCACAATGGCCACTGGAATGCCAAGATGACACTGGAAAGAGGTGGCAAAGGAGTGGCAGTAGTAGGACCAGCCTGACTCAATTTTTCCAACAGTGTGGGACTGATGTTCCTCCAGTCATTCACTGCCCAGACAGCTGCTCCAGTGGGGCAGAGGAGCAATGGCAGGAGAATGGACCTGTCAGCCAGTTGGATCCTCTCAGGCTGCAGGCAGATGATCAGGCCTTGGCTTGAGATTAAGATGAACAAACAGGATGTGAAAAGCTACCGGACATAAGAAAACTGCTGGCTGTGATAGATAATGCAAGAAGCTGCAGAGTGGCTGTACAGATCATCAGGGCAGAGTTACACAAAAACCAGACAAGCTCCATGGAAAGGTGGAGTACAGGGCAGACTTTAGGGGCGGACATCTTGCAAGGTAACTGAATTAGTAACAGCACACAAAGCCAACACTGCATACGAAGTTACACTGAAACACCAAATCTGTGGGAAAAGTAACTATGGGTGGGCAAAGACTGGTCTGGGCTGGAAAAGTGAGCACTGGGGCACAGGAAGAGGGAGCTGTGGGGCAGGCACTGATCTCTGAACAGGAGGGACTGAGCTCTCCCCAGTACTTACAGAAATTAAAACAGCAATGTTGGGAGGCATTTTTTATTTTTTAATAAACCATAACTCTCCTACACGGAAAAACAAGACTATATAGAAGAGAAGTATGTCAAGCATAAATGGTATGTGAAAATAGGATTTCACGCTTATATTGATTGTGGCTGCTCAGATGACACTTTATCCAAGCAATACTGAGTAAGACAGAGGTTCTAAACTAAAAGGCATGGAAATGTAATTTATTGAATAGCCTCTGGAAGACGGCAAAAACAAAAAAACTTACTGTCAAATGAGGCTTCAACACATGTCAACACATACAATATGTATTCCCAGCTATGCTGTTTCAGGCAGTTTTAGATGATTCAGAAAAAAAAACCAGTCTGCTAGTGGCCTGTGGAAGCAATTTAAGAGTCCTCAGACTACTGAAAACAACACGATTTCAATTTTGTTTTGACTAGTATATTTTTTTATCATAAAATTCATTACTTTTCACCATTATTTTGTCATATCTTCTTAGCTGTGTAAGTTTTAAGCCCTTCCATATGAAAAGATGACTTTCATCTTAAAATGGTGAAACTTCTAGAGAAAATAAGTAATAGAATCAGGGTATATAGAAACACAACACCCTTAGCAAAAGTCATATTTCTGGTGAAATCTCAGCTGTGGTTTTCTACCCATTAATACACTTTTACCTTTTAAAACATAACTGTAATTTTTACTCTTAAGCCTATGTTTGAGAATACTTTCTCACAAAATTTCTTATATTTTTCCAGAGTATTCAGTCTGATTTTGCTACTTTGTGATTTTTCTAGGTTGCTTACTGAGCAGAAAGGTATGAAAGAAAAAAATTCCAGAATATTTTTCAGCCTTTTTTTTCCTACAGTTTAATCCCTGTGTCTCTTCGTGTCAAAACCAATTTGCTCCTCTAAGTCTTTACTAAGTTCAGTATTTTACTAACTCAGAACAAAAGCAGTATTAGATTTATGGGTAAGTATTACCATTGTGAAAATACACAAAAATGGGATATCTTCAAAGAAGTGAAATAAATCAGACATGGCTCACCTGAAACCTTATCCAGATTCCAAAAAGAAACTAAATCCATTATAACAGCACAAATTTGTTTAACAAATGAAGGCATGTTTTCCAGAAATGCAGCGCTGTAACCTATTATTATCAAATTGATTATGAAGAAAAAGAATACTTTCCTCCCCTAGCAGTTTATAAATCCAAATCCCTTGTCAGTAGCTGTGACCTAAATACACACAGAAGAATTTCCAGTGTAAGTCACATTAGTGGACCGCCACACCAAAGTAAATGGCACTCTGCCTATATAAAAAAATAGAATAAATAAATCCCAAGCCTCTATCTTCTCAAGTCCCCATTTTACCAGATGTGCAACCAAGATGAACAGTACTACCAGAAGAAGAATTTGGATAAAATTAATAAACAGAATAACAAAAAGTTAATCTGGTAAGTAAAATATGACATTGTCTATTTAAGTGTGGTTTAAACTTATTAAGAAGTTTGTTAAATAAAATCAGTGCTACATTGACATACTTGCTTTATTATAAAATCCCTATGTGATTCTGCCACACACAAAGCTAAGCTAAGCTAATTTCAAGACTGTCTTACTGCCAGTCTTCATGAACTATTAGTAAAACACCTCTCAAGCTCTCTTCTGAGTAATTAGATGTCCTGCACTTCATCTAGCACAGAATAAAAGTTTAAAGACTTAAGGTCACCAAGTATTTTCTGTGTCTACTCTCATTTTTTAACTACAACTTTTGAAACAGGAATAATATGGGAGGCAGTATCTCTCTTGGTAATACCGCAGAGAAGAAAAGTCTAATCCTAGACAAAGAGTCTGTAGCCTTAGCCCTGGAAATTTCATCTTCCATTTGGCTTTAGTTTTTTCCTCAATGGAATCCAGGCAATCCAGGTCACTCTCATCTTTATTCATCACCTGTAGATTGTATAAAATCCTTCCAGAGAGGCGCAATGATTTGTCCCAATTTCCCTAACTGTACCATGATGATAGGTAAACTCAAAACACTGTAGTTGCTACTTGCTCACAACTGCTCCTTCTGCAGCAAAACATTTCTCACCTGAGCACTCACTTCTGTTTTAATAATTTCCTGCTTTGCTGACTGTGACAATTCCGAGCAACAATTTATCCCCCCTGGCTGAATGACAACATGCGAACGCCCAAATAATGCAACTGATCAACCTATTTTACTTGGTGCTAAGAAATAGATTGGGTAATCATCAAGATGCATTTCATCATTGCATCATTCATTGCATTTCTTAAGCAATTCTAAAAAGACCTGCCATTGCCTCCTTTTCCAGCAGACACATCTGTGGATGTGAAAGCATTACACATTTACCAAGAATTTCCTGCTGAGAAGGACTGAGGTTTTCAACCCACAGGTGAGAATCCAGTGGGGGCCAGTAACAGTCTCATGGGAGGTAGATTGATTTGACAGGACATCCAGGATGGTGCTGCCAGAGCCATCCCTGTCATAGGGCTGAAGCTGACTGATGTCCAGAAAACGATGAAGACTGCCAAGTCATTTGTTAAGAATACTATAATCCTTCATGAAACTAGTAAATACCTATGCATCTCCATGCTAAAAAAATTCCTGTTTTTTTTTAACTGCCACTGGAAAAAAACCTATCCTGAAAGCATCAGCCCATGCAGCTGAAACAGGGACTCATTCTTGGAGCTCCTGGGTGAACCACACTTGGTGCTCAGGGCAGAGGATGTGCCCTGAGGGAGACTTCAGCACCTCAGCTCCCCTCTGTTACCACAGTCCACTCACAGCACATAGGGTAGGGCCTTGCTGTGCCTACGACGACACAGTTCATGCTGGATTTAAACAAAATGCCATTAAACCCATTTACTCTCAATACTTGAAAAAGAAATAGCTACAGAGTTCATAGGAAAAGAAATAAAAGACAAGGTGTACCTGGTTTACTCACACTAAAGTTAAAGATCTCTCTGCCTCATCCAGTTTGACTTGACATTCTTCCTGGCAAGACAACGTTTAGGATTTTCAATGTTTGCACACATTTATGCCAGAGCCTACACCTTTCAGATAGAAAAAAAATAAAGGAATCTATTTTTGGGAGCTGTTTTCATTATTTCTTTAGTGACTCACTCATAAGTTCTTGCTTTTTAAATTACAGAAGGGCACAAAATCTAAGTGGTGCTAACATGTACATCTTTTCAAAAAACACAGGACTCTACCATGTGGTAAGAGACCATAAAATATAGTAACTAACCACTGTGGGGTGCATGTGTTTGGGAAGATCTTTTTATCTAATATAATGTAATATAGTGACAAAGTAAAGACTGTCTGTTGAGGCATGTGTGCACTCAAAATTAGTATAAACAAAACAAATCAGCATATTACCAATGTACTCCTTATTCTAAGAAAATGAGATGTCACATTACAATGGGGGTAGGAAAGTTTTTCCAGCTAGCAATACTCTGCATGTTGTGGAAGTTTCTCACTATCAGAGATATATGTACTAATAGATTCCAAACAGAAATCTAATAGTGCTTAAATAAATACTATTTCAGAAGTTTGCACGTATTCAGAAACAACATACTCCTTCAATAAAAAACTTCAAGAAGTTAGCCTTTGCTAAGCTTACAGTCAATGCAGCAAGTCTGATAAATGTCTGAAAATATACCTATGTAGAGGTGTAGCTTTCCATGAAAGTCAAGTTTTACTGTATATACCTGTGTCATAAAGGACAGGCAACTACAGGAAAGCAAAAGCCCCCAAAAAAATTCCATGGATATTTTTTTGTTTGTTTGTTTAACTGGTGTAGCCAACAAAGCTTTTGTAGGCAACCTGACTGGATAACTTGGTTTTGTATCACCATATACTGAAAACAGAGGTTTTATCCAGTAGAAATGAAGACATTTTCTCTCTAATTTGATGCAGGCTAAGTGAATTATAATTTAAATACATTCCCCTGTATCATTTGGGTTTAAGATTATAATGATGTTCAAAAGTAATTATAGTTTTTAATTTAAAAATTATCTAGAGTCTGCATTACAAAGAGGAAGAAAAGCGTAAGAAGAAATAGTTCTACAGTTTCTAATTCTCTTGAAGTATGCACCAAAGACATTACATGCATTTTAATGACTGTGCATGTTTTATCAACTGCCTTACATTTTCAAAAGTTTTACTGAATTTTATGTTGTTTTAACAGGTCTTCAATTTTAATATAAGACCTCTCAAAGTAAAAAAGTAATCTTTCTTGAAATCATTAATTTTCAACCTTGTTGGAGAGAAATGCTACAAAACAGTTTTAAGAAAAAAACCCAGTAGAATTTAATTCATATTTTAAAGTAACAAAACTGAAGACACTACGAGAGGAAATTACCAGAATACAACTTCCCAAAAAAGTCAGAAGCTTGAGAATCACCTCACTTTAGATGAACATAAGACAATTGATTTTGATGGGAATTAACTATCCCTAACCTGTCAAAAAACGAACAAACAACAACAGAAAAACAAAAAAATCCCTCCAAAATGACAGTTAATCATTGGGAATGTAAGAATGTACTTAAAGAGGAACTTGTCTAGCAATTGTTCTTTTCGTAAACTACACTGGTGTCAGGTTTTTGCTGGCACCAATTTTAAACATTACTAAATGTCTACAGTATTGCTGTCTCAGTTTAGATCCAAGTGAAATTCAGTGTTAAGCTGTGAATTTTCATCTAGTAAGTTTCACAATACAAAATTTTATAGTTTTCTGGGTTTATTGTTTTCTGAAAAATTAAAGTTACAAAAATACCCATCTAACAAAGCTACACCTACTCCTGTACACACAGGAAATGGTTACCTTCCTCTAGCTAAATACCCTCACTCCTCTATGCTGCATAACTTCGTCTAAAAGCAGAACAAGCAGCTGAGGGAAAGACTACTTATTCATGCTT
>JANRGV010000075.1:49752239-49766590 GCA_024734035.1 Alethe castanea | reverse complement strand
AGAGGAGAGGAGAGGAGAGGAGAGGAGAGGAGAGGAGAGGAGAGGAGAGGAGAGGAGAGGAGAGGAGAGGAGAGATGTGATAGTCACAGCTCAACAGCTTAACTCAAATTCCTACAAAAACAAAGCAAAAAATGTAAGCATCAAGAAGACAATATAGTAATGAGCAGAAAAGCAATACAATACCTGGTTTTTTATGCATAAAAGACTCATTCTTGCCATGCCTCCTGCCCCTACCCCACCTTTTGGTCTTTCAAAACCAAAGCACATTACTTCTTAAACTCAATCCAAACATTGACTGAAACACAGTTTTGCTGCTATTTGAACTGCTTTTTGAGAGACAGAACATGAAGTCACTTAGTTGCTGCCAAACTCTTTAATGCAACACTGATCATTTCAGATCCTGTGTCAAGTATACTTCCATGTACTAAATGATTCAGTTATTTTTGTTGTTTAAGATCCATGCATTTTGAACCTCTCTTCAAGTCAATAGCATCCTCATGAAACTCTCCAGGAATTATTCAAAGTAATTTCCAACTAGTCACAAAGTTAAAGGGTCTAAGAATCATTATTAACCTGTGCATAGCAATCATTTTGTAAGGATGATGTTTTCCAGATGATGCATGCTTTGACAGTTCTAGCTGGATAATGGTTTTAGCAAACTGAGGGAGATTTCTAATTTTGTAAGAATGAAAATCAATATGTATTTCTTTGGATTTACTGTATATAACTGTTATAATTCTCACAGCATTTTGTCAGCTACTGCTCTGGGTCAATCTGAACAAATTTCTAATATAAGACGAGCACCGTACTACTCCCTGGGGAAACTGAGGTAGAATTTTCCTTATCAATATGAATAGGCCAGTGAAAGTTGTGTTTATTTATATTACTTGTGTATGACAGTCCAGAATCAGCAGCAACAGCAATTAGGATCAGGCCACTGATACCCTTCTGTCCTGCACTGCGTCAAGAGTGATGCTGAAGTGTGGCAGTTTTGGGATATGAGGATAGATGTGGTTCTCAGCAGCACCAGATCTGTCAACGCCAGTTGCCAGAGGTTCTGTAGTCCAAGTGTACAGGTGCAGGCACATTATCCACACCTCCAACTCTGCACCACAGTGAAGATGTTCAAGTGATAACAGCAGACCTAGATAGTCTTTTACTGTCAGTTTAGATGGCAGCAATATCTGTGACTAAATCATCTCAGTGAGTCATTTAAACATTCCTTTTATAAAACCTGAGGTGTAATGCTACAGTGTACCTGCTGCTGCTCCAAACACAATTACTTGTCAATCAGAATAATCAGATCTGCAATATGGTTTTAAGTGATTGACTACTGAAAACAGGATCAGCCCAAGATGCTCTGGGACTCTCCTCATTTGCTCAACGTCTTCCACAAGGACAAGCAGCAAAACTGACCTTCAAGAGATTTTTGTCTCTTGATATTCCATTTGCATCTTTGTGTGGCCTCTGGTTCAAACCTCACTGCCTTGAACCCCTCTGGAGCTGTCTCACATTTGCCATAATGCTTCTGCTTGCCTCCATCCTACTGAAGCTCTTTGGTGCAGAAGAGCTTTAATAGCCTGGGTGAAAGAATTCTAGATTGCAGGGATAGCTTAAATAGACAAAAAAAATCCCCCAAAAAATTAAAGACTAGACAAGCTTTGAGTCTCAGAATCCCATTATCATCTTGAAGCTATTGCCTACATTTCTCTGTATCTGATACAAAGTCATCTTAAGTATTCTGCCTCACCTAAGTACAATCTGGGCTGCGGGCACAAGACTTCTTTTTCATCAGCCATGTACCTCATTTAAAACACCTCATTTTCCTTCCTAGTTCAGCATAGTACTCAAGACATGTTTTATACTTCAATTTCATCACCTCTTGAAATTTTTCACTCCAACTGTTTTGAGACTGATGGAGATGTCCAAGGCACATTTACAAAGGTGGAGCATTACAGACAAACAACTAACTATGCACGCCCAAAATTTTTAGCTATGTTATTGCATCTTTTTTTTTTTTTGAACAAAAATATCTGCATTTGCTTGCTTGCGCATTAGAGAAGTGGTTATCATTCTCATGTGGTAAAAAAAAGAAGCACTGTATTATGTCAAACCACTTGAAATAAGAAACAAAATGCTAATGATAATGCCCCACTGCTTGAACTCACCCTTTATGTGATTATTTTGCAAATAATTTACTAAATCTGTGATGCAGCTGTAAAGACTAGGTCAGGTTAACTGCTCTGCTGTCCTCATTGTCCAAAGATTAATTCTTTATTTCCCCATATTGGGAAATAGATTCCAAAAGCCTTGGAGACAGACCTAGAATTATTTTTTGAGGTATCTTTCACCTTAGTCTAAAAAGGAAGGAGAAAGTGAAGCAGAGTAGATTCACTATTTCCTTAATATAAGACAGCATGTTGGACTGTGGTTATTTTTCAGAGGGGAAACCTTATGAAAATTATTTCAGGATCACACTATTTCATGGGCCTAGAGGGAATGCTGAGAAGTGAAATCCTTGTCATTTTTGACAGATAACAGACTACAAAAATCACATTATACACCCAGTTGTTATCTTTAATTGAGAATCTGATTTACCAAAGGTAGTGAAAAGCAGAAGCAAAACTCAACAATATAACAACAAGCTAATCCCTCAGGTGATACAATTAAATGTTTTGGATAACAAAAATGCCATCAGGAAATAGGAAACTCGTTGATGTTAAAGAATGATTTGTGTTGTATATCGAGTTTTGATAGCTTTATCTGCAAAAAATGTTTTCCTCCTGACCAGAATGCCTTGACTATTTGAATATTCTTCTTTCTGCCAATTTGGACATGAGCTGAGAAGTGCAACCATGCTTATTCTGGTTCTCTGTTCTGTGAGAAGTCTTCCCTTGCTTACTTGCACATGTTTCATTTTCTATGCATGAGGAAAAGCCACAACATAAACATTGCACTGACAGTTGTACGTTATGTCAAAATTTTTATATATTTTTCTATGATACCATGAATATGCATTTTTTATGTAAATGCATATAGTATCTCTTGAAAGCTTTATATACAACAACTACAAGTCAGAATATAAATATATATGAAAAAGAGCCCTAGAAAATAACTGCTTTTGCCGGTTGTACATTCCTAGTAAACACTGTGAGAAAATCATAAAATAGCTCTTCTCAATACTTTTAGGCTAAAAGCAGCCCACTACTTTTAAATTGAAGCCAGACACTTCAAATATTTCCATAGTTTTGACCAGAGCAGTCTTCTGGAAGTGCTCAGAGGATTTTCAGGGTCATACCACAGCCACACAGATTTTTTGATCTATCATCAGTGGATCCCTGTTAAGGAATGATGCCAGCAGACTGGGATTTCCACAGCTTTGAAAAAAGCAAGAAACAACCCAGGAGCAGGCACTGAAGTACAACTGAAAATGGGTACATTTCTTCTCTCCACATCATTCCCCAAGCAGTTTATTTTCTTTCTCTCTTCTTCTTGGCTCCTCTCCATGGAATTACAAAATTGCCCTTTGGCATGTGATCAGACACACCAGAGTGATCTTCATCTTCATGTTCTGACGCAGACACAGTTTTTAGAAATGTGCTCAGTGGTTGTGTCACTAATGGAAACTGGTTTTTTGTGCCAGGATTGCAGCATACTCTGCAAATAAGAAAATAAAATTATCTTGGGTTGCTAAAACCTCCTCTCTTTTAAAAAATAAAGCTTGAAAATGTTAGTGTTCCCTACATTCTAATCCATGACAATTAACCTATACATGGGGTGTATTTCCAATTGTAAGGTAATGTAGCATTCCTTCAAAGAGGTGTCAAAACCAATCATAGGCTAATGAGATTTTACCAGAACCACCTGCTGGTTGCTTTCAATTAGATAAAATGCCCTGGCTGGAAGTGAGGAAATGTATTTTCATTATTTTCAAAAGAGTTACACAACAGAAAGTGATAAGAGGAAAAGAAATGAGGAACTAATAGAACAGTCTGAGCTTTCCAGCTCCACTTCCCTTGTCTTCATTTCTATTTGGGAAAAAAATAAACAAACAAATCCAACAAATCAAAATGATGGCAATATTGAGTGTCCAAAGACACTGAGGAAAAACACAGAGAAAGCTTCATGAATACCTGATACTGTCAATTCACTGACACCCCAAGACAAATTCTAAAACCAATTTCTTTGAGTCAGATGAAGCATTTTATTTGAGAGTAAATGTTTTCCTTTGCATTTCTGTTGTCATTTTTAAAATGAATTTTTTTTTCAACTTAAAAGGCTATTTTAAATAATGTAGTTTTTTGCATTTCAAACTTTTTACTGAATTCAGATTTCAGAATATCTCTTGGAGGGAAGGATGTTATCAGAAAAAACAGTTTGACAAAACCTGACGTAATAGTCAGAGATACTTTTTAAACGTTTGTTTACTCAAGAAACCATGGGCCAAAATGTACTCTGTCATCCCATTGGGACCTAGGCTTTCTAGCATAACATCAGAAATTACTTTGGATTCTTCTGTGCTTAGAAAACTGATATAAATCAGAAGGCAAAGCACCCAATACAGCCCCCTATGAATGGAAGAAGAGCATGGGGCACAACATGACAGATTCTTTCTCTTTTATGTTTCTTTTATAGGACTTTCATACTTGCAAGTTCCAGAGAAAAAACTGAAAGAGCACAGAACTAAAGAGCCGAACTAAAGACACTCTTTACATTTCCTCCCACCTCATATCAGGGTGTAAAGGACATTGACAGCAGAATCTGTGAGGCTGAAAGGCTATTCATAGAGATGCAAGACCTTCAGATTGGTAAAAAACTTTCAAGTTAGATGCTGTCTTCTCATGTAAAAGTTTCATTTGCAGTTTTACACCACTGAATTTTTTTAAGCATTGTGGAGGATTTAAAGACCAGTATATAGCACTGTGGAAGATGCCTCTTGAAAACTCTTTTGAAATCTTTTACTGTGAATGTCTTTCCATGGAGTCTGAGTATTTGTATAGTTCTATTGCCTCTGTTTACAACAGCATTTTCAGATCACGTGTCTCTTAAAAAGACTTTCTACACATTCCACCTGACATCTAAATGCTGATTTTATTTTGTTCACCGTGTTGCACAGTTGAAAAAATATACAATATATTTCTCGTGATTCTTGTTCTACATAAACAAGTAATCTTTTAATAAATTAAAATAATAGTCAGTGGATGGCACTCAGTTCTATGGAAGAGGAAGATTCCTTTCAAAAGAAGACAGAAAACACAAACTAAACAACTTCTCCACTGTCTGGCATTTGAGATGGGGAAAAAGAAAACCAAGGAAAAGAGCAATGAAATACCTGCCTTTCAATAAATAAATAAATTTCAGGGTTTGGTTTTTTTAAGACAAGAAAAATAAATGGAGCACCTTTGTCTCCTTAGGTGTTTGTGGTGAATTACGTTAGCTGAAGGAAGGTTTTAAGGGCCTCTGGTTCCAGCCAAAAAGCCAAAGAACCTTGCAGGAGGAAGAAGCCTTGTCCCTGTGAGAAGTGGAAAAGTGCTTACAAAAGGATTCTAGCCTCAGTCAACCAAAAAAAAGGTCAGATCTATCAGTGACTGATAGAAGCTGCATGCAGTCACACTTCTTGAAGTTTCAACAGCTGTATACCCTGAAGTTATTGTTCAAAAAGATGCATTTCGAACTAAGTCACAGGCAAAATACAATTTTAAAATCTTCTGTGGCCCTAAAAAAATAAAAACTCACACTTTAGAGGCTGCATCATCCAGAGCCATGGCTTTAATACAGACAGCCGTGGCAACCAGTCCTTGCCTGCAGAGGAGAAAAAGAGAAAGATAATGTGTCATCTGGAGGCTAGCACACCACATGGACTTGCAAGTAAATTCAAATAAGCCAAGCAGATCACCAAAAAACAAAGTGTTTATGCAAAAGCAGGCTGAAAAAAAAGGTGAATAATCTCGTTTTTTCAAAAAGTGTCATATGCAAATGAATTTTAAAATTAAGGAAATTAAGCTGTGGCTGAGTTTTGCTTTCCAACATTTAAAACAAGAAAGGATTAGTTTTAAATATATGGCAGTAAGAAACCTTATTTTTCATCATTTGTGGTTCATCAGCCAGAAAAGGTCAGATTATGTTCCACAGGGACAAATTTACTCATGGTCACACTAGATCAATCCATGGAGAGGACTGGGTGCATTAGAGCTCACTTCCCCTGCTTTGTAGGATTATCATTTTCTTCTTACTCAGGTCAGCTGCACATTACTGACCTTTCCCTCCATCTCCCTTAGCTTCCCAGCCTGGCAAGAGGGTTTGGTCAGCAGTGCTCTTTGGGCTATCTTTCCCCCTTACTGGTGAGTCTGCTCCACAGCAGCAACTTTTGAAATATAATAGGATTTCAGTTCGGTCTTCATGGTCATAAATTATTTTATATTATGGTATTATACTTTCTTTACAGGTACTAACCCCGGGATAGTCACAAAAGGTCCTCCTGGAGCTGATGGAAAGTTAGCATTTCATTGCTAACTCTCAATGTTTTTGCCTTTTAAACTAATTTCAGAATAATTGTCTAATGGCTTTAAAAATCATATCACCAAACTCTGTATTGTTAAGTTAGAATTCAGGTATGTAACTAATAAATTACTTAGTTTATAAATAGTTTTTAAATACTAAATTTTGTTTTCAGAGACTTTTTACTTTATGAGGTTACTTTTAAAAGCTAAGGTGTTATTAGTTTCTATCACTGTACTGATATATGCATTATGTTTGTGTTATATTTCTAATTCCTATATATTCTTACATTCCTGGAGTATTCAGGGTGCTGAAGCAAATGGCTGTTGGGGCATTGAGTATTGTTTCAATGCTTGTTCCCAACATCTGTTTCTCATTTGAACTTTCTGTACTCCGTTATTTTCCTGCCCTGTCTGGGCCTCACTGTGAAGCAGAACTGCCAAAAGGAAAAATAATGAAAAAAGAAGTTTCTGGTCCCTTGAAACTCTGGTCAGGCAGCAATGTTCTGCAATATTTTCTTTTTACACCACCAGACATGGGAACGTGAGCTCTCTCTTATTCTACATTTTTTTCTTGCAGGAAAAACTGTAGCCAACTTTATGACAGAAAAAAAAGAAGCAAGAATGCCTGATACATGATTCCAGGTTCCAGAAGATGTTTTAGACATTGTGGTCTGCAGATAGATCTACCAGTCTATTGATCTGGACTAAGTCATCCTTCAAAGGAAATTAATTTACCAGGACTCTGTGAGTGGGCAGCAATCCTTTTGAGAGCACTTACCTTGAAGAGCCAAGATATTCCAAAGACTTGTGTTTTTAGAGTTGCTTAAAGAATCACTGGCAAAGGTATTGGCAGAAGCACAGTTGGTGTAAAAGCAAAAGCATTACAAAGTTCATGGCTCAGGTTTGCCCTGCTACTTACTAGATAGTTAAAGCACATAGAGAAAAAGCAAACATAAATCCAAACCCATTCAATCTGCAACCAAAATTAACCCAAAAATTACCCGAGAGAAGGCTTGGGGGCTGAGTGATAGGGACGAAAAGAAACAGTTGGACAGGATAAGGACCAAAAAGAAAAAGGAATAAAGAAGCCCTCCTGTTGACTCACAAGATTCGGAGTAGAGCCCCTTGCTGAACATTAGAGCCTAGCAAAATTTTCGTCTAAAGATTAAAACCTAAACTTAGCAGCAGTTAGTCTATAGCTTAAATTAAACAGTTGAACAATTCATACAGAATTTAGTAACTCAGGCCTAATTTACTTACAAGTCTAAAATACTTAATACAAGAGAGGGCAACACTCCCCATACCTTCGCTGTGGCACATTCACATTAGGATGCACTCATATGTCAAGGAATACATGTAAGATATACACCTCTGAAAAAATTCCCTTTCATTTCAGGGAAGTTCTGGAGTCAGATGCCTTTGCATGTTGTCAGAGAGTGAATGGTTGAGTCTGGAGGAGAGGCTGTGTCACCATCACTGTGTTCAGCCAAATTGGGATCTTGGAACATTTCTCAGATCATAGTTTGGTCTGGGCAGGGCAGGGGATGTACCCCCACAAATTGTCAGGACATGGCACTCTGCTTGAGTTTGGCCAGGTTTCACTAGACAAAAACTAGCAATACTACCCAAATCCCACTTCAACAAGTGTCCAGTGGAAATGTTTTAAGAACACGCTAAGGAGGTTTAGTGAAACACGCTAAGGAGGTTTAGTGAAAGTGACATATCTTTGGATTTTCTTTTTTTTTTTTAAAGTAGACAAGTATTTTCAGAAAATTCATTTTTATATAAATGGGCTGTGAGAAAAAAATTGTATAGGATATTTTTGTAAAATATGGAAAAGTTTTCTTAGAATTCTGAGGAAATTAAATTTGTCATGAGCACATTGGCAACGACTCATGGGATGTGGCAAAAAGGGACACAAACTTCTGACACAAACTTCTCTGTCACTAGGGATGCACTTAGGTGATAATGAAGTTGGTGCATTTGTAGCATTGTTCAACACTGGAAGTGAAATCTGGTAGTAGTTAAAATGCTATGCACTAAGTGTGGTAAAGGGAGACTGGCAGAGGCTAAAATCTGTTTTGCATTTTGGTTTTTTGTTTTGTTTTGTTGTTTTTTTTTTTGGGCTGAGTTAGTGTATGATAGCATTACAGTGTTCCAGTAGTTGACAAGGGAAGAAAAGACTGAGTTGTACCCATTATGCGATGCCTTTGCATCCATGGTCTCTGCTTTCCAGTTCCTTCTATGATGAATTCAAATTTTTTAATCATGTAGCACCAATTGGGTCAAAGAGAGAGAAGTTCACATTGGATTGTTGGGCATGGCATTTGGAGAGCCTTGGCTGAAATGGATGCCAGCATCTATCTGGAAACATAAAATTTCCAGAATGCAGTACAGGGCCTGGTAAATGACAGTTAACTTTTTTTTAATGTCAAAAGGACGTTTCCTTTTTGATGCATTATAAGATATATGAGTCAGAAAGTCTAACAATGAAATATTTGATTTTGACTTTACATAAGAAAAACAATTTTCCTATGGAAAATTCACAATGAACTTTTGTATTAATATCAGTTAAGTGACTGTTTATTCACTAAACATGTGGAAATATGCTAGCTTTAGTAAATTCTTTTTAAATTTGTATCCAAGAGCATTCAGGAAGACAAATATTTCAGTAGAAACTGGTGATCCATCATCAGTTTTGTTCTTAATTAAAATTAATAAGGAACTTGTAACAACTAGATAAAATTTCTGTCATCGATATGTTTATGTTACAACCATTGTGAGGACTTACACTGAATGGAAAAGAATTTTCCATGTCAACCACAAACATACAAAAAACAATTAATCACAGACTTTCCTTTCCCCTCTGCTCACAGTCCTTACATACAAGATCCAGTTGTTCCAAATCTTGATCTTGAAGCATTTGTAGACATAATTTCCTCAATAATTACTTGGTCTGGAAATGTTTTAAACTGGAAACTTATGTTTTCAGGCAATAATCCAATTTTGAGCTGTTATTCAGTCAGTTCCATAGGTGACACCTCCTTAGTTTCATTCTCAAATGTGGGTTGATTTATACACCTTCACACTTCACAACTTTGTTGTTGCAATTCTGTCTTGCAAGCAAGACAATACTCCCTTGTGTAGAGGTATGCCAATTGTATGTTAAAAGTCATCTGCATAGTTTGAAAGCGATAGCAGACAAGGTTAAAGGATTTTAGTCGTCAATAATCCTATGTTACTTCTGTAAAATAGAGAAAATGCTGTGGATAGCAGGTAAGGGCTTCTCAATTTCTGATCAGAGGAGCAGAGAACTCAAGTGATACTGAAAAAAAACCCGTTAAAAATAGGAGAGGCCCAGGTATCAGATTTAAATACTTGTAGACGTGGACCAGGAAGGAAAAGTGGTCAAACTGACATCATAGTTCTTATAGTCTGCTCCATGTGAAAAATAATGTTGTGTATTTCATTGTCTTATGACAAACATTTCATTGCTCTTAGTAGCACTGAAGAATAAAGCACCACAAATACTTTTTGAGGCCGCTAAGTAGTTGCTATCACCATTTTCAAATGCAATAAACATCCCAAGGCTGAGCTAGGGAAAGGGCTCAAAATTATTGAATTCCAGTCCTTTGACTTAACCAGATGACCTTTGAAAGGCTGTATCTCCTATTTCTGGATGTTTTGTTAGTACACAGCAGAAGGAAGAAAAGGGTTTGTTTGGTGTTCATTATTTCAAACTTTTCCTGTTAAGTCTGAATCTCGTGAAGGTAATGTGTGGGCTAACATGTTTATCCTGTGTTCCTGGATGAACATCAGGAGAAAAACACTGGTGAAGAAATGGTAAAATGACTTTTGAAAGAATTTCTTTTTGAAAGTTATGATTTCGGTAGCTCTTGTAAATCAAAGTAGCAGTGTGATCCAGGTCTGTGAGTTACCACTAAGCGGCGTGTGCAATTCAGCCTCCTGTTATGTGCGCAGGGAATTCCTTGCTCAGTGCTGTAAGTGTGATGCTACAAGACTTAGCATCTGGAAATCTGAATTTTATTACTGCTTAATGAAGACTAGTAGTATTTTCACAGACCCCATCATTGGTTCAACTCAGGCTGTTGTATTACAGCTTTCCACAGGGAATCGTAGAATGGCTTGGGTTGAGAGAGACCTTAAAGACAATCTAGTTCCACCCCACTGCCATGGACAGGGACACCTTCAACTAGACCAAGGTGCTTAAAATCCCATCCAACCTGGCCTTGAACACTCCTAGGGATGTGACATGAACAACTTCTCTGGACAAGCTGTTCCAGTGCCTCACCACCCTCACAGTGAAATTTTTTTTCTAAAGTCTAATCTAAGCCTTTTCTCAGTTTAAAGCCATTTCTCCATATTCTGTCACTACGTACCCCTGTAGAAAGTGTCTCTCCATCTTTTTTATAGGTTTCCTTTAGGTACTATCTTGAGGTGATATCTTGAGAGGCTACCTAGAACAGAGGCTAGACAGAGTTAAAGGAATGAAGTAGGTATTTACTAAAAGGCCTTCAAAGGACACACCTTGGGCAGTACAAGAGCCTGGCAGAGGCTAGACCCAAGATGGACCCTGGTCACAAGTTTTCACACTTTTATAAGTTTTGGTCCATTTACATATTTGTCCATTTACAGCTTCAAGTAAAGAAGTCCCATCCTCCCAGTTTGCTGTCCTCAGTTTGCTGTTGTTTATAGTTTCTTGGGCTTGAGGATGTGACCTTGGTTTTCAGGCTGCAAAAGGATTGTTTTGTCTAACTAAACTGTGAGGAGAACTTGCTAACACTCTATATGTAGTTCAGAGTTATATACTAATGCAGTACAGAATCTGAAAATTATGAGAGCTAAAACCTAAGGCATTACTGGAAGGCTGCAATTAGGTCACCCTGAAATTTTCTCTTCACTAAAACCCTGAAACTCTTACACAGGATCTGAAACACAAATGAAGACTTTTCCTACTTAAGCATTTTTTATGATGTGGCAAAGAATGTGATTTTAAAGCAAGCTCTGTGTTTCAAGCTCAACTTTTGCAAGGTAGGGCTGTGGAAATAGGTTTAGCGTTATTACCTAGAATTTCTGCTAGCCTTCCTCCATTTGAAGAACTGCTTTACTAGCTTTTGGAAGGAATTGAACTGGCAGCCCTGTGGAGTCTGGATGAAAAGATATTGCTGATGCTAGCCAAATGCAGTCTTTTTATTCAAATAACTTGGAGTTCTTTGGAGTCTGTGATTTATTATTAAGACAAATGAGTGTCAAAAGTAGGTTGCCCTCTGTTCATTTAATGTAAACAGAAAGTGCCATTGAAGCAATTCTCTTTTACTTGGGCTAGATTATTGCATTTACCCAAAATAAACCCTTAAACATTACATACTGTAACAGCTTTCTAATTACAAATTATAATTTTTATATGTATCAGAGTTTTTAGGTGACAATTTTCATAAAAATCTCTTGAATTATTTAAAAAAATCTGGCACAGAACAAAGATATATCCATGTTCCCTGGGTTCTAAGTTTTAAAAGCAGATTTCTTTTTTTTATCTCACTAATTTCCTTAAATACTTGATTATACACTGCTTGTGTTGGAGAGCTTCTAAGCAAGCTGAGGATACTGAACTATTTCTTGAGCAACAATAGCATATAGAATCTGTCTTTGAAGACTTCCACAGTGTTTACATTAGCAGGGATTGTGACTACTGGTGAAGGAAAAAACACTTTTCACTTTCCCCTGCACTAGTACATAATGATCAAAGTTAGAAAACTGCCTTTTTCTTTAGAAATGAGTTTAAAAATAGTGAAATGCAGTATGATCTTGTAGTTACTCTTAGGCTGCCTGGCTGTGCTGTTTTGCATGCCAATAAACCCTTTCATCTAAGAGACATTAGTGTAAAGTTTAGGTAAGCATCTAGTGGTTCTTATGATGTGCCATTAAGAGCTTCAAGCAAGCACAGTATTGAGTCAGCTTTAAAGCAATCCTAAATTTTTTTCTCTCCCTTTCTCAGAGATGTATCAAAATGCAGCAATAATAAAAAGCAAAAAGATCAAAATTTCAGGATTTTCCAAACAAACAATAAATCCAAAGCTGCAAACTTAGTACTTCTGAAGTGTCAGAGATTTTTGTTATTTCAAGGTAGCCAGGATATTATGCTGCACTTTCATGCTTAAGCAAAAACTCCTCTATGTAGCTAGGCATTGAGATAAAAGTCATCAAATCAATGGGGTTAGCTGATATAAACAATATTTTATAGCAAGTCTCTAATGGTACAGATGGTATAGAAATACTCATAGTAATACATTAGGAAAGCTGTCAGAGTTGCAAAACATTAAAGGAGAGGAATACCCTTGAATATCCTTTTGAGACCATGAGGCGAATTTATTCTAATATGTTGAAGTGCTAAAGTAGAGCTGTGGTACAAATTCTTCCCTGTCATAATATATCACAATGAGTGCCTTGTCAATTTTAGCTAATTACCACTGCCAGTAATCCCAGTAAGACATTACCTTAAAAATAGCTTATGATCTCATGGGTACTGGAAAATCAAACTCCCCTGCTGCTATATCAGTTTTTTTCCATCTCTCTACATTCAATTTAGAAGAAAAGTTTGAATTCCAGAAGTTCTCTAAAAAATAATTGTAGTATCTTAGTAATTTCATTTTTCAATTCTGGCTGATGAATTAGAATATAAATTCATTCAGTCTTCTCTGGGTAGTTAGGCTGAACATGCTGCATGGGGATAAACACAAGCAGGGGATAAGCTATTGGCTTTTGCTTATTTCAAACTGCTCAATTCTAACTAATCAAAGAGATTTATTGCCATGCTTTCCTGAGGGATGGATTCACTGTTTGCTTTACTTTTGTTTTTGTGTACAGGATCTAATAAGTTACTCTCTGCTTTCAAGGAACACCTTTCTACAGAAGATTAATCCACAAGTTGTTCCCTGTGCACTTTAACTAATTTTGATTATTTTTATTTTCTTGCAAAAATCGAAACTAAGAAGCAGATCACTATCAAAAATTATTTTGCATTAAAATGAAGCTTTCTTGCTTTGATTTGAAGTAATAAAAGCAAAGACTGTAAAGCAGAGGAGAATCTTCAGTAGCTAATGAGCAAAGAGACTCCAGAACATCAGCTATTTGCACTGTTGAAAGTGAGTCAGGGAAATAATTGCTAGATAAAGAGAACCTTGAAAAATATTAAATCATTTCAAAGTAAAAAAATAAAATGAGTGAAATAGATTAAAATTAATGAACAAATATGGAAGTCAAGAAGTTATATAGCATTGCCAATTTACCCTTATTTAAGTGAAGATGAGTGAAGAGAAGAAGATATTAGCAATTCAAGGTGAAATCTAAATTAAAATGAAGGTAATAGTAAAAAAAAATAATGTTTGCAGTATTAAATCTAATTTTCCCAAGAAGGAAACTATGAGTAAGCCATACTGCTTTAATGAGTAATAAAGCATGGGTGATAAAGGATTAAAAGTGAAACAAACTAACAGTAACTGACAGTAAGTGCATGTATTTTTTTTAAAATTGGTGTTTTTTTAAAAACAAATGTATCTGTGCAAGATTAACATTTTAGGCTTGCTTAGTATGACTTAGTAATGGGCAGTGGTTTGAAATTGAAAGAGAGTAAGTTTAGAATTGGATGTTGGAATTCTTTACTATGAGGGTCATGGGGCACTAGAAGGGATTGTTCAGAGCAGCTGTGGATGCCCCATCCCTGGAAGTGTTCAAGGCCAGGTTGGATGGGGCTTTGAGAAATATGGTCTAATTGAAGCGTGCTGGGCCCGTGGTGCCAAGGTTGGAACTGGATGATCGTTTAGATCCCTTCTA
>JANRGV010000075.1:49725973-49736457 GCA_024734035.1 Alethe castanea | reverse complement strand
ATCAGCTGTTTTTCAGGCACTTCTTCATAAATTCTTAGTTACAGTGATCCTCATCAGCTTTGTAGATTCTGCAATTAAGAAGGAAGATGAACTGAAGTTATTCATTAAATATCTTTACTTATTCAGTTGCCTCAGCAATCTGTAGTCTGTATCAGTTTGACTAGCTTAATCTTTTTCTCTTCTCTGCCATATAACTTATTTTGCATTATATATATGATTCACTTTTTGATCCATGCCTCTCTGATAAGATAGAATTCATCCTGTATTAACTCTGTTTTCAAATTTGAGCTGTTGACTTTTTTCAGATGCTCGCCTTTCTACCAACAGTCTTTCGTTATTTATTATTTTCCTCTGTGGCTGTTCACTTCATTTAATGATTGGAATAAGGATCCATAATTTCTACTAACTTTTGGGTTTCTTTTCCTTTTTCTTGTTTTATTCTGCAGTGAAGTATTAGAAAGGTGTAATATTACCATAATTATGAGAGATGTAAATGAGGTGCATACTTTATAAAGGAAGACATTAGTATTTCAGTGTATGAGCATATCCTCTTCATACATAACATCAAGTAGACTATATGTCTATTTTTACCAATAAACTCATAGGCGTTGTCAATCTCATACTGAGTAAGCCCAGAGCCAAAGGAGATGGATTTGGGTATGACAGCCACCACTAGGGCAGAGTCACAAATCCAAGGAGGGGGTGCCTGTGGGCACAGGCCAGAATTTGGATCACTATCCAGAGGCAGGGCTGACACCTGGCCAGGCAGGCAGCCTGCAGGGAAGCCCAGGTGCATAGCTGTGCACACAAGACTAGTCTAGACTAATGGTCTGTTTATTTTAGACTACATGCTACCTGTTTTAGACAGTCCTGACATATACATACCATGCTGGCATCAAAACCTTTGTTATCTGTTGTCAATACATCATATAAATGTGATACATGATGTTTCTGTTTATTATTTTTATTTTTCTGAATAAATTCTTTACCAAGGCATTTTAACTGAGTTCACACTGTAAATTGCAATTCTTGTTTACTCTTCTACAGCATTAAATTAGTTCTCTACCAAGCTCTTTGAAGGCTTTTACATTTTGAGTATACTAAGGTCTTCTACCAGCATAGCTACATTTCCTATGATATGTACAATAGATACAAAATGGATTTTTTCCACCTTTTTTTTGTCGTTGATCATCTTCGTTAAACTGCACAGTATTGTTCATTAGTTATTATTTTTTTAAAGTAGCTGCGATAATTTTCATGGTCACCTCATTTTGTTCCTTCATTCCCCTTTTGGATATGAGGTTATTAATTGTGACAGGCAGCATTTGTTTAACAGCATTTTTTAAGCATGCATATACTTACGAAGAAGTAGAACTACTTGATTGGAAGGTCTGTGAGTTTTCAGGAAATCTTTTCCCTACACAGATGTTTGTACAAAATTTTTTAACCACTTCTATGGCTGATCAGTGTTTTGAAGATCTCCAGTGGAGGAAGAGGCGTGTTTGACCAGTTAGAAGGGCCCATATTGCTGCTGTTTACTGAGTATTTTTTTTTAAGTAATCACTTTCTTTGTTTCATGTTACTACTAATTTTAAAACATTTTATTTATTAGTTTTGCTCTTTTGTTACATGAAATCTATAACATTTTCATGTTAAAACCCAATGAAACACATGAAATATCAGAAACAAGAAAACTCTCTGGTTCAACATGGGAAAGTGGTATATGAATGGTTTTTTCTGTCTTCTGGAGCTCTTAGTGTGTTAATTTCAAACACACACATAAAATAACCAACCATAATGGGAAGACTGATGTGTACTGGCATGGATTATGCATATCACTGCATTCTGATTTGTTCTTTTGCTCAGAGCATTGATGAGTACCCTGTAAATAAATAAAAAATAGCCAGAAAGTGGTTATGCAGATCAAGTCCTCTAAATCAGTAGATTACAGAAGAGTAAGTTTGTTTCTATAAATGCAAAACATTTTTTTCTTTCTGAGGTAATTTAATTTAGGTATAATCTAAAATTATTTTATTTGAAGCCTTCTGATTATATGCAAGACATTTGAAATACAAAAAAGTATTAAACATGAATCCCTTGTTGAAATATTAATCACTGTGGTACTCCAAAACCAAACTGAACAACGAAATACTGCAGAAATGCTTCCAGGATATAGTTTTTAAGACCCTGAAAAAATACTGGTTTGGGTTTTGGTACAGTTGTTTTGAAGTACTCTTATTTGAGAAAATTTGCATGGTATTATAGTACATGTATCTGTAAATGGAATCTATTAGGATATGGTGAATCAATTTATAGTGAATCATTTAGGATATTTATGTGTTGGCAGATGACTAAGAAAATTTCAAAGGTCCACTTTGCATTGTCTCTAGTCACACATACTTTTTCATATCCACATGCAAGAGACTTCACTAAATTTTCTCACACAACACTGATCTCTTCTCCAAGCGCAATAGATCTTCTTTGTATCAGGACCTCTTATATTTCTTTCTGCTTTTATCCTTTTAAGTGCTCTCCATCTTTTGAAGTGCTCTCCTTGGTGAGGTGTTTAGCCCATTAGTTTTGATCCATTAATCCATCCAAGGTGCAAGTTCCCAGTGATGAACAGACCTATGTGTATTTTAAAAATCCTAGTGACAGTGTTTTAATGCTTATACTTAGTTGCTCAAGATAAAATGGAAAAATGCCAGTGATGATGAGAAACCTTGTGGTAACAAAGAAAAAATAAGGAGCAAGATCTGCCTAAAATAATTAGGAATAGTTATAGTAATATTTTTTTTTCCATAATGGATAAATTGAATGCATGGCAAAGCATATTTCATCAGTTCTGTCTACTCTCCAGCTAGTAAACATAGTTCTTTGTCCATAGCAGATTTTGGTCTGGTTCAATATGGCACACTGACAAGATCTGAATGTTTTTGGTCAATATTCCCCTGTTTTTTAAGCTTTAGCAAAGCAAATGTTCATCTAAATGTTAAATAATGGTTTTGGTGTCTAGCATACTGTTAGGTTAGATCTTTTGATACTAAGGGGTTTTGCTCGGGGTTTTGCTCAGTGTTTTCCAGGTGAGCAGATTATGCATTTTCCAACACTTTACAGCTTTACTATAGCAGTGCAGGAATTAAAAAGAAATAATTATTTGCAAACAAGCTGTCCCATGCTCCCATACAGGCAATTTAACTAGAGTCTTTTTGAACTCCCTTTGGACTTTAACTTCCCTCCTACTTTTGTATTCTTTCTCTTAAATGACAAAAAAGCTGTCCTTCCCATGTGTCAAAGCTGTTCTGAGTGCTGTAGAGCTTCCTTCACTCTTAGCTTCATGTCAGAAGTTGACAACAGTGACTATTGTTATTGACATGTGTAAGAAGCTGATTCCCAGAACATCATTAGCATTATTCTTACTCTCAAGGAAATTAAAAAAATACTTCTATCATTTCAGTGATACTCTACAAACACTGAGTCTTCTCTATTGATTAATCAGGTTGGAAAGACCTTATTCATGTCTCTCCATGCCACTTAAGCCCAGTGGTATGGGTTTAAAAGAGGCTTAGAGGAGGACACTGGAAAACCAGACTACAGCTTTGTGGTGCATGAAATAAAGTGGGGATTCTATTCATTATCATGTTTCCCTTTTCTACAGAGAATGAATTAGATACAAGGAGGTTGAGAGGCACAGTTTTAAGATAGGTGGATGAAGTGGCAGTGCCAGGTTCACTTCTGCAATAGGACTAAGGCTCTTAGACTGTTGTTGAAGACAATTGGAGGCTGGCAGAGCCCCTGCTGAAGTAGGCTGTTGAAAGCCTACTCTTTCATTGCATAAGATTTCCAGAAAAGAGAAGTATGTAATAAATTCTTACCTCTCATGCCTTCTTCATGGAAACCATAGCTGTAGCTGTTGAGTACTGCAGATAGAGAGAGGCCAGAGGGAAATACCTAAGACTCAATCAATATTATGGAAAGGAGCGAGGTGGGGGGGGGCGGATTTTTTTTGGGGTATATTGTTCGGAAACAGTTTATAAAAACTGGATTATATAAGATCTTCTGTTAAAATTTTGGACTTACTTAGATTTTCTGTAAAGGCACAGAAATTGTAACTTTTAAAGGGTAATGTCATGCATTATTCATTGTTTTCCTGAACCGGAAATTATTTATTAGTTTCTCTTAACTGTAGTTTTAAAAGCATTCTGGGAGCAGGTATTGTAACTGCAGTCAGTGAATTGATGAGATCTATTCAGTGGGTGTTTAAAAGGATTTCCAACTGCTTTTTCCAGATTGTAATTAGTCTGAACAGATTCACATAAGGAAGACACTTCTCTCTATTGCTGCCTATATTAATATGTATGCTAACTTTTTAATACAAGATTTTTAAGCAAAGGCAGTATCCATGCTACCTTGCTATGTCTAGGATATGGGCACACTACTAAATGCCCAGCTCTCCAGCCTGTTGAGATCCTTCTGGATGGTTTCCCAGCATGCTGGGAGATCAGCCATTCCTACTTGGTCTCCTGGGAGATTCCTGAGGGCTATCCGTGTCAGTGGCAATCTATGCAAAGAAGCCGTTCACTACCCCTGCCTTCTCTGCATTCTCTGTCACCAGGGTTGCTGCTTCATAGAGTAATGGGCCCATATTTTCCTTTGTTTTCCTTCTGTTATTGATGTATTTGAAGGAGCCCTTCTTGCTCTCCATAACATCCTTGGCCAAATTTAATCCCAGATGGACTTTGGCTTTCCTTGTCTCATTTATTCATAATCTGACAGCATCTCAATATTCATTCCAAGTGGCTTGTCTGTGCTTCTACCTTCTGTGTGTCTTCTGCTTGTGCTTGGGTTTTGACAGAAGTTCACTGTTCACCCACACAGGTGAACTCTTGCCCCCTTTGCCCAATTTCTTGCTTATTGAGATGAATTGCTCTTGAGATGTCACTGCATTATCTTATACTGCTTTGTCTAATGACTTTTTCCCATCTTCAGCATCTTAAAACATTCAATTTGCAGTCACAATGTCAAAGATAGGAAATGACAAAGTTAAAGTACAATAGAAACCCTCTCCTACTGTTCATTCTCTTGAGAGAGACTTGATTCTATCATTACCACACTATTCTCTTTCACAATTTGTAGTTCACTCAAAACACAGGACAGATGGTGCTGACATAAAAAGCTAATGTTTAATATTGCATTTTATCTTTGTTGTTCAGCAGGTGTCAGAAAGAAGAATAATTAATTTCCTGAGGCTTTTCTGTATTGATTATGACTATAATATCTGGTTCACAAACACTGATTACGTGATCCAACACCTCAGGAATCTGAGTGTTTATTCCCATTTGAGAAGCACATGATTTACAGTTTTCTCATCATCACACATGAAGGTCAGAAATTGCATTGTCCTTCCCAGTGCCCCATTTAAATGACTAGACATGATTTAGATATTTTTAAAGAAGTTACTACAATTTTCAGTTGCAGCTGTGACCTGTTAATCCACTCTAAGAATCAGAATAAGTAATTCACACACCAAAAAAAAGATAATGTCTAATATTTCTATGAGGTGATTTGTATAACAATACATAGGAAATTGAAAGAGATGTCTCCCATCCTCCAGGACAGTATTGACAGTCTTAATAATCTCCTACTTAGCTAGTTCATTAAAAGTTTTTTAAGTTTCTGTGAAAATGAAATCAATAAAACCTAGGTTTTATATCACCTTCACTTTAATTCTAAAAGCACTACCAATACAAACAATTGTCAGTGTCAAGTTATAATAAGGTCAAACAACTTTTGCCGATAAACACTTTGTTCTTGAACTCTTGATTTGTGACTGATAATTTATTATTAAAAAAGGGGAAAGAATTTCTGTGGCACTCTGTCATTTTGACATCAGTGTTATTTGGTAGAACAAGAAGAATGGGCTCCACTCCTTGGATTAACAAAATTAACTGATCTCCACTGTACCATTTGAATGTGGAGTAGCTACAAAGACACCTTCAGTGTGTTTTGCCAGTGCTTCACAAATGTATCCAGGTATCAGAGGAACAGTCAGGAGTAAGAGTCCTGTTTTCCCTCTGGACTCTGGACAGTGTCATGGGTCAGTGCACTTTCTTATGTCAGCTGCTATCCAGCCTGTGAACTCTTCCCCCTTGACCCTGTCTTCTTTCCTTCTTGCAGATGCAGTCATGAAAAGGACTGGTCATGCCCAGCTGCTCGACGCATGGTCATGCACCGTCCATTCCTCATTTCATCATTTTAACAAACAGTTAAATCTTCACCCAGAATGTGCAAAGTGATCCCCTCTTCTCCAAAGAGGACTACTTGGGACAGTCTTTGACAGCCCCAGAAACAGCCAATGCAAACAAAAAGAGTTCACAAACTGCAAAGTTGTCAACAGTGGGATTATGATGATTTTGCAATGAAACATTTAGGAGAATCAAAATCAGAAAATGCTACAAGCCCACCTATGAGTGTGAACAGAGTAGAAGAATTAAACTGTTTACAGAAAAGTAAAAACAGAAGCGTGATTGTAATTTTTGGAATACCTTTTGGGAATTTTTGAAGTGAACCACTTTAACTCTTATTTTGAGGTCTAGCTTTAGAAACTGAAAACAATGATACAATAACAAGCTAATCAGAGGCTACACTTCTTTCTTCCATTACAGAGGAAAAGTGAAATAGAAAAAAAATTATTCTGGAATGAAAATAGAAATCGCTTTATCAAATAAAATTTTACGTATTTGTTTTCTCTGGAAAAAATTATTGTTGCGTGTTGCTCTGAAAGTTTTGCCAGTATTTCTGTTTGGCCAACCAACTGAAGCAACTATAAGTGTTTTTCTGTTTCCAAAACCATGTTTTTTTTAATGCTTCCTCCCAGGCTTAATTTCTTCTAACTGTGAAATGAGGTAAATTAAAATGCCAGCAAGTTATGAGGTAACTTTGTGAAGCAGACCTCTTTTTACATTAAGGTCTGATTAGTAAGTGTACAGCAGAGCACAGAATGAAAAATTGTCATAAAGGAAATATATTCAGTATAATTGGCTCTAGTTACTTTTCTGTATTTTCTGCCTTTTCTCTCTAATTCTGGCAATTTAAACTGCACTAAATTACATTATTGAACTATTATTTACTTCAGAATAGTTTTTACTTCAGTGCATTCAGGTTCTAGTCCCTGTTTGAAAGAACTGTTATTAAGCATTCAGCCCCATAATAATACATCTATTTACTTGTTTGTGCTGGTTTCCAAAACAATCCAACTGATTGTACTAATTGATTCTTCTCCTTGACATCATCTACAGATAAAATATCCTAGTGTTACCTCTCTTAGTGTTTTAAGTATATTCACTAAAGATCTGATCTAGCCTCATAAAAATACAATATCAAACAATATGGCTTCTAAAAAGTAATCCAAGCCTAGATAACAAATCTGTTAGGGAAAGAAAGGAAAAAAAATCTTACTAAATTTTTTTTTGTAATATTACAGTATGCAGCAAAGCACACTGGATTCAATTCAATTGTCTCACCAAATGTCCAGTTATTTTATTACATAGTAAATATCTGTTGATTTGTTAGTATTTGTAGATGAAATGCAGCAAACAACACAAAGCTATGGATGTAGAAGTTGTAAATATTGATTCTTCTTTGTTTAAGATTTTTTTTTTATCCCTTCTGGTTTACAGTTTTGATCGATCTTCATTTTAGTGAGAAGTAACAGCAAAGAATGCCAGGGAAGGGTTCCAAGGGAGCTACTCTCTAAAATACAGAAACTATAGGGCTGTTGGAAGAGCATTTTTGGAAGAGTATTTTTTAAAAAGGTTTTTCCTCTACATGAATTTTAATGGGTGGTAAATGGATCAATTGATTTTATTTCCTCTGTCATTTCTAATATTTCATGTGAATTTATTTCAGATCTATAATAGAGAGGCTACACAAGTCTGTTCAAGTGGTATGTATATATTACTCATGGCAGGTAATTACAGCACTGGGACACTGAAATACTTTTTCAAGTTCTTTGTGTTTCCCTGCAGAGTGAAGAGAGCAAAAAAGGCAGTTTACACTGAAATGAAGTTCAATAAGCTATACTCTGCACTATTCTGGACTTTGTAGTTCTAAACATATATATTGCTGATAGCCACCTTTACAAAATTTCAAATTGATTTTGCGCTATTCTAATTTTATGTTGACTATGCAGTCTCTCAAGACAGTCTCTTCCACTGCTTCACTGTCTTCATTGTGAAAATCTGTCATATAGAATGAAAATTCATGTATCTTGGTGCACTAATCTAATACAAGATTGAAATAGTTTGAGACCTCCATTTTGGCACACGTGAGCTAGGATGTCTCATATTGTCTTCACTGTTTCAGGATGGTCCCTGCCAGGGAAACCAACCTGGAGGAATTAAAATCAAATAAAATCAAATTAGATTACTTTCAAATGCCTGTAACTTACAATAGGGAAGATTAGGATCATTGATCATAGATGTATAAGTATGAAGAATATGAAACACACCTTCTGCTTAGCCTATACTTTTTTTTTCCCCAGTGGTCTGAAATAAGATAGAGGTTTTTATGAATAATGCTTTGGAAGTGCCACAGATCACGGAAGACATTTGGATTTAATGTCTGAGGTGCTTTCAAAGCTAGCATTTACTTTCCAATGAACACAAGAGCAGTCCAACGGGCCAATGGTGACAGTAGTGGACCATGAAGTTATATTTATAGTGAATTAGATAATTTGCTATTTCTGGGGTTATTGTATATATTGTATACTAAAGAGCTTAATACCTGTGATTTCTTCCAAGCACAGTTTTAAGTGTGTCTTAAGAAAAGTATTTAACAATAAGTATTCTTTCTTTATGTAGGTACATCTTCTTTCACATTCAATGCTTTAGCTCTTCACAAGCAGATTTGGAAAAGAGTCATAACATGTATAAAAGGGAGATTTGCTGTGACTCTAAGCGTTGGATGAATAAGAAGTAATCCTGTTGCTTCCAGCACTTGGACCCTCTGCTGCCTGTTGCAGCAACACTCCCAATTAGATGAGTTATCCACAAGATGGTGTACTAACACAAACTACTGGCATTCATTTTTCGAGGAAAATTGTTCTAAACTGAAGGAATAAGAAAGAATACTGTCAACCGATTGTGAAAAAAAAATCTTATGCACAAATTTTTATCAGTATCTATTGTGGATGTCTCTCATGAAATGTTCATTCCCATTCATTTCCATTCATCTATGTAGCTGTTCAGTGACTTTCAATAGCTACTGTAAATATTAAAAATGTTTCTTTTAAATCCTGGATCACGTTCGTGTCTACTTAAAGATGATTAATGGCTGAAGGTGCCACGGAGAAACACCATTTTGTAACTGATGGAAAGATCCTTCAGTAGTGAAGACATGATAGCCAGTTTTTCTGAAATTCTTTTTCCTAGTACAGGGTATAGGGCATACCGGTATATAATAGTGACATAACTGGTCATATCCCAGGTCTTGTAATAATCTACAGGTGGAATCCGATGCATAGCATTGAACTAAGATGAGAATATTTAGTAATTAAAGACTTTAAAACAATTTCCACTTTCACCTGTTCGCTAGTTTTGTACAAAGAGTGTGGTACAAGTGAAATTAAAGATGAGCAGATCTAGAGAAAGTGAGTGCCAGAGCAGACTCTCCATGTTTTTCTCTCCACTTAGAATGCTGTTTCCCATTAGTACAGTCCAGTGATTTGACTATTCCTGGCAATATCTGTTTGGTACTGTTTTCTGTGATTCTGGAAATGAACATAAGACCTTAGTGTCAACAAGCTCTGGTTAATTTTCAAATAATGTAATTTAATATAATTTAATTTAATTTAATATTTAATTCAAATAAAAAATTAGTGCTTTAAGATTGCCGTCTCCTTTCAGATCTAAACATCAACCCTATATCCAGTTACCTGTTTCTAAAAGTATATTGAAGATTTGCCGTTTTATTCAACCCAAGAGCAGTAATAGTCAAACTCTGCCCACCCAAAAAAATCTTATAAACAGGGAAATAAATGCCCTCATTTGAACCTTATAATCATTCTATATGCCATTCTAAAGCCTATGAAATGCTTAAGTATAGAAGGCAAAATGCAAATCTGAATACACTCTTTTTAATTGGATATATTGAAGGATAGGAGAAGTAAAAATGCAAAACTGCTGTAGTGGATGTAGTAAAATATAGGAGGAGCTTCTGTAAAACTTCCAGGTATGATAAACTTACAGGTCAGAGAGCTTTTTTTGGTGCCTAGGGAAGTACATCTCTTTCTGGTGATGTATCAGAGCATAGGCACCTGAATAACAGAGCAAACTGTACGGCTATCTTTTTTTTTTTTTTTGTAAATTTAATTTTTTTATTGAAACACATTAATATTTTTAAACTCAGATTTCAAAATTCTATTATAACTACAGATTTCAATGTTCTTCTGGGGCAGAGATGTGAGATTATTGTTATGCTTCTTT
>JANRGV010000075.1:48577620-48588805 GCA_024734035.1 Alethe castanea | reverse complement strand
GAACAACGTTTCTCTTTTTTCGGGTCACCTGTGACTTCAGATGGCTGCCATGGCTTCTTAAGTATATGACTTGGCAACTAAGCCAATTCCTTCGGGGCTCTGGGATGTATCTCATTCAGATGTCACTCACTAATACATGTCCAGGTTCCTCAGGAGGTTTAGATCTGATCTTTTCCTTTGCTGGTGGAGATTTTGCTTCCCCAATCCCTGCCTTTCAATCCACCCCCTTGAGGTGTCTGGGAAGAGAGGCTGCTGTTGAAGACAGGCATAAAAAACTTGTTGAGTATCTTCATCCATTGCTACAGGTTTGCCAGTCATGTTCATCACACTTGCTCATGCGTATTTTTGATCTTTTTTTCAAGCTGATATGCCTATTGAAGTTCTTGCAAGTATTTGCATCCTTTGTGATTTTCAGCTCCAGCTTCACTTTGACCTTCCTCATTCCATCCTTACACAACAAGACTGCATTCTTCTACTCTTCCTGGTATATCTTTCCCCTACCTGTACATTTCCTTCTTGCCCTTTTATTTTTCCAGCAGGTCTTGACTCAGCAATGCAGGACTCTTAAATTCCTGATTTCTTACACTTGTGAACCAAGATCTTTGGACTTCTGTGGAAGGTATCCTTCAAGGTCTGCCAGCACTGCTCCTCTCCTAAGTTCCTGAGGGCAGTTTCCTGGGGGGTGTCATACTGACAAACGTCTTAAAAACCTGGAAGTTTTCTTTCCTGAAAATTGGGGTCGTGAAATTACTCTTTGCCTGGCCCCTATGCTTGAGGGACTAGTTTTTGTCATTGACATGTTTTTGCAAGAACTTAGTCTGAAAAATTTAGTACGGACTAGGAATATATTTAAGGAAACCATAAAACCTTATATACTTAAAATTATCTAAAATGACTTCGTTAAAAAAAGACTATGAAGAAATTAATTACTTAGTTCAACTGCAGCCTAGTTATGCTGTCTGCAAAATGTATATTTTGATGCTAAATACTGCTGTTACCAGGGGAAGAAATATGTTTATTTGACTGTTGAGATGGTGCAGCTAATTTCTTACATTTAAACAAAATATCAAGAATGTGAAAGTCATAATTTCTCTGTGTAGATTGAATAATCAAAGGCTATTGCCAAAGTGAAAGATGCTATAGAAAGATAACTTGATTTTTGCAAGGCTCTTCCCTTTTATGTAGCATTTATTGGTCCCTATCAAAGTCAACTTTATGTGGTTTAATGCTGACAACTGTCACTCTCATGGCAAGGAGGTAAATTATACATAATGTATCTAAAATTATATACTGTATGTATGAATAAAGTTTTATACTACATGCAGCAATATATTACGTAGGTCTTTGTATATATGCGTTCCCACACACCCACACACATACATAAACACACAAAGCCAAGTTCAAAAGACAAGTATGTTTAGCTCTTTAGCCAGATTTTCGTTCCATCTTCACAATAGTTTCTAGAAAACATGGAAGGGATCCAGATACTGAAGTGACCAGCTATGTTGGAGGGGTGAATCCATTTTCCACCAGGGACTAGAGGGATATGGCTTATCCCTCTAATGAACACTTTAAAAGAGGTTAAAGAAACGCAGGTAAACACTTTTAAAAAGTTTAAAGAAATGCATGTGGAAATTGCCACAGCAACTGTTACACTTTTTAAATTCTCTGACTCTTTATTATTCAGCTTCCTTTTGTCAAACTTTCCTTCTTCTTTATTACAAGAAAAATACATAAATGACCTATAAAGAGTACCTGCAGCTTGTCAGGAGCAAGTCAGAAGATTTTATATAGTCCTGTACATAGCTGGAAAAACATAATCAAAACAATTTATTGTAGTTGCTGATAGCTGGACTTACAAATGTTTCTGTAGCAGCATAAGTGCTTTCCTCTGCTAAGCTAGAATTTTTTGCATATCTGAAGAAATTTTTTTGCACAGTCATCATATGAAAAGCTTTATTACAACAAAGTTGAGCAAATGAAAAAGAAGATTTACAGGAACTAGTATAATACAAGGGAGTTTTTTACAATTTTGCAACCACCCAATATAGGTTTACTTATGTACTTCTGTGTGTTTATTAAGTTTTTTTTCCTATTGATGATTGATTTACTGTTCTCACACCTAGTTTTAAAGTTTTTATTGTAGAGTCCAAAGTTACTTTTAGACCACAATAGTTTGTGGTGCTTTTTTTTTTCTTGTAACTACCATGTCTAAAATAGAATTGGTGATTAGAAACAGAAATTGAGAGAAACTGAATACAGTTGTAGGTAATACCAAACATGACTAGGAGCAGCAGAGCGTTTCATCAAAAAATAAAATCTTATGGCAGTTTGTAAAAATATCTTAAGGTGTAGTCTTCAAAGAAGAAATATTATGTCCACTTCCTAGTTTGCAATATCCCTTAAATTAATTTAAAAATTTCCTGTTCCACATATTTTCAATAAAACTGAAGAAAATGTCGATCTGGAAATTCTGTCTTACTTGGAAATGTTATCTCAATAATTTCAGATTGCAAAATGAGCAATAACTTTCTCTAAATCTCAGCCATACCACCATATCACACTTGTTCAGAAATTTATCGTGTAAAATATTCTGCATATAGGAAAAGAAAAATATGCATGATGCTAGTTAAAGAAAAGTCCCTGATGAACCTAGAAAACCAAAGAAAAAGACCACAAAGGACTCTAAAGTAGAGGTATGTCTCCTGTTACTTTTCATGTGAGACTTCAACACAGGGTTCACTCTCCTGCAAGAGTCCTGGAAACACATGGAAAAACCCTACAAACTCCTTTCAGACTTTGCAGAGATAGGAGAGTTATGGGAGCTTTGAGTAGTGAGAGAGCACTGGATAAGATAATTGTTTTACATTAGTTACAGTATGCAGGCACTCTCCAGGACTTGTTGGAGCTGAAGTAACAATTGCATTTTTAAATTGAGATTAAGGCTGCCTGGAGTCTTTGAGATGAGCTGATGCAGCTTTGGTATGCAGACAGCAGGACATTTTTAGCACGTATTTTGTTTCTCATGTAAAGAGAAAGGCTCCCTTTTTTCATTGACTTAGATTCAGGCGCAGGGTTAATTTGCAAAACAAGTTTGTATGGGAATAAAATGTTTTTCTCATGTAGCAAATGATGAGGTTGGTATCTTTTGTGTCAGAATAGGTGCACTGGGAGTACGTAACTTATTGCTCTACATTTACACCTCAAGGATTTTAGCCTTTTTGTGCCCTTACAGAAGAAAAGTTACCACAAAACTGACACAGGGCTGCCTCCAGGCCAGACAGTCTGTAAGGAGTGTTTGGGATGAGTAATTGCAACACATTCAGGGAAGATGCAGTGGTGGGTCGGAGCTGTCCTGCCCTAGTTGCAACTGTGCCCCAGAGGTACGTAAGGAAAGCACGGAGCAGGTCTTGACTGCAGCACAGATGCACTTATAACTTTTGTACCAGTATAGAACTTCTGTGATGTGCATTTGCACTTGGGTCTGTGGATGATTTTTTTGCCTCTCAGTGCTGTCTGCCCAACGTGTGCATTGCCCCTCTGTTGCATGGGCTTTGGTCAGCAGAAAACTTGGGCACACAAGATGCATCCTGTGTTCTCAGATCCAACAATGAGGAAGGATTCTTTCTTTTCTTTGCTGTAGACTGACACAATTCGTCTGATATTTATGATGTCTACATTTCCATATATTCCTCAGTATGAGATGGAAAGAATTATAAAAGATCAGCAGAAATATTTCAGTATTAATTTTATGTTCAAGATGCTGATTTGGAAGCAAGTGTTGATATAGGACCTATGTGAAGCATCCTGAATGCAATAAATAAAAAGAACAGTGTTACTTTAAGTGACATGATTGGTGATAGTTTTCTGGTGCATAAGTAATTGAGCTGAAGTTTCAGGCCTAAGCTGACACATGGTGAGATGAACAAGGATGTTGCTTCTGCTCACACCAAGAGTGATTAAAGATGGAAAGTATTGCAAGAGGTGAAACATTTTTGAATGGGACTTTTGGAGATCAGAGGAGACATCAGGATGGGTTTGATGATAATGACAGCTGATTATGTGTGCTTCCTCTGCTGGAAAAGGATTTAAAATCAACTATATTTAATCTCATTGACCTTGTATTCAACTCCAGAACTTCTGGTGTTTCTAACATGCTGCATGTTGCAAACAGAATCCAGAATATTTTTATGCTTGTGTCTTTCTTTTGTTTAAGACATTTCTATAAAATAGGGGAAAAGAGTGAAAAAAACTGCAGTATGTTCTGAGAATATAACATTTCTTTTTCAGACAAAAAATTGATAGAGGATTTAGGAGCCACCTAAATAGAATCCAAATTTATACCATATACAATGAGAAAGAGGCAAAAGACTACAAATGCCATAATTTTCTTGTTGTCTTGGAAGATTTTTAAGTGTCTGGAGAGGATTTTATGGTTCCTGACCAGGAAATCTAACGTGGGAAGGACTGTAGACTATGAATTGGAACCTTTGACTCATACAGAGTTGGAAGATGTAAAACCCGAAAATGAAGGCAGGCAAATTTTCTATTTTCTACTTTTCTTTAAAAAATAATAAAGCAAATACTTCTGGACTCTTCTATACTTTTGGACAGTTCTCTTACTTCTCCTACTCTCTGACCTCTCTCTGTTGTGGACCTTGAAGACATTTATGGTAGAGCAACGAAAGACCAGTACATGTAAATATTTGGCTGAATTAATTTTTTTTATTAAAATGATCCCATTACAGCTCAAAGTTTTCTCAATACTCTTAATTGTTATTTCACCTGCTCAAAACAAAGTAAGAAATTTTATCAGTTACCACTGTGGATCTTCATGCTGTTTCAGATTCTGACACTGCTAAACAATAATGTTGGAAAAAAATTAGTAGAGACAATAGGAAGAAAACCGAAATAATAATTTTTCACAGCAATTCAGTGCTCTTTTGAAGCACTGCTAAGTCATTACACCTGTGCTTTGCTTTAGGTCCCTTCTCATAGAAAGGAAAGACATGTGTGGAAAACGTTAAAGTGTCAGAAAGTTTGACTTCACTATAAAAACCAACAAACATGAACAACAGCTTTTCTTGTTCATTAAAATATGAAAAAAGACATTCCTGTGTATGCTCTGCAGGCCCCTTCCATTATACAGTGTCTGGCTGGAAAAGGAACAACAAATTCTTTCTTCTATTTATTTTTTTCTTCTTTTACTATTGCAATTTACAGTTTCTCAGCTTTCAGAAAGAGACTCCATCTCTTTTTTCATTAGGCCTTTATATGTGAATACCTGCTCACTAGAAAATGGCCCGCTCTCTGCCTGATGATTGTCATTTGAATCGGCTCTTACTTTACCTAGGAAGCAAACCCCAAAATTTTAAAAGTTTTTTAATATTGTGTTTCTATTCTAGTGGCTTAAAATAAATGTTTTGAGATATGCAGTTGGAAATGTTTTGCATCAAGCTGAGTCTCATACAGATACACTTCATTAAACCTGCAAGACTTTCCTTCTTACCCCATTAAATTCCATTATCAAAATTGCCAGTCTGTGGCTCAAAGTCTTAAAGTTATAATGCTAATAATTGAGCAGTTTCTTTCAATACCAAGTACAATTTAAGATGAAACAAAGTGATTTTCTTTGCCAGCTGTAAATCTTGTCATTGGAAATGGTCCCAAAATTGCAAAATTTCTTTCTACTTGACAAGTATTGAGTATCACACAGTGATTCATCTAAGAAATAAAACCAAAACAAAATATAAGTAGAAAAGTGTCAAGAAGGATGATATTTAGAGGATTAGACTTAAACAAGTAAATAAGTTAGTTCTAGTCAATATGAGTGAATAACACCTGTATCTTAAATTTATTCAGGCTTTCAATCAGACAAACACATAGTTGCAAGTCTGCCTATGTCAGATTTTACCTCCACTTACAAGTATGAAATGAAAGAACAAAGACAACCTCTCTGGGATTTAAGGAAGAGAACTCTCATGCATTAATTTTGGCTCCCAAAATATTAACATGCTTATATATTTTTTCCCATTGAGAAAAAGGATTAGTTTCTTTTTCTAACCCCCAAGTTGGGCTTGCATTTCACCAACAAAAGGGTCCATATGGTATTTCAAAATGGATTTTAAAATTTGTGTGAGCTGACTTATCCAAGTGGATAATAACCATCTGGACTTCTCAATAAGTCAATATGTATCAAGCAAAGAAACAGAATTCTAAAGGAAGAAGGAGTTGTTTTCAATCACTAAGCTTCTTACCCACCTTTTAGTCAAAAGGCATTGAGTTAGAATAACAACTCCATAGTTTCAGTAAGCCTGGAACTAAAATATACATTATCTGTTCCAGTTTTGATACAGCCATGAAAGCTCCTACCCCTGGCACAAGTTGTCCATCACAGTCAGGACATATCTCTTGGTTTTGTAAATGACCTAGCTGTGTTATTGCCTTATTGATTGCCTTACTGAAGTAAGCTGGTTTCTCTTGAGTAATACCGAATTGCCTACATGTTAAGGTGTCAAAGCCAGTCTCTCTGAGGATAATGGACATGTCATCTGCTCATGGATCCTTCAAAGAAGATCTGCTAGTTTGGTGCTGTCCTGGTTGGAAAACAAGTTGCCCCCAAAAGATGACATGCCTATGACATGAACTGTGTATTCACAGTGAACAATGCAGGAACTGGATCTGTTATTTTTGTCCTGTGTGGTGCAGCAGCTCTAAATACATGCATTGAGGGGTGGTAGTAGAAGTTATGTTCCCAAAGCCTACAGGATTGTGTTGGAAAAGTGTTAGACCTCATCAAAGATATCCTATATTCCCATAATCTTCTTTTCTTTTAAAAATGAAGTGCAATCCCCATTCTCTGCGAGTCTGAATGACCAACAAGAACATAAACTACTTGTCCCAGAATAGGCAAAATGTCTGTGAACAATAAGTAAACTGTAAGATTATTCTGTGTTATCTCTCAAGATGGTAGAGCTGGTTTAGTTTTACATAGGAGAGAACTTTAAATGTTAGTTGGTAGCTTTCACTTAGTCAAAATTCAGGGCATTAAACAAAGCCTTGTATAAGTTTTTCACGAACTGCCCTTCTGCCAGTCACTTATTTGTGATCGCATCATTCTCCCAACTCTACCTGCATTTTTCAAATACAACATTTCAAACTGAAAGAATTTACAGTGAAATACAGAAGATTATGATCAAAACAGTGAGCAGAACCACCCTGTCCTCAACCTCATGGCAACCAGTTAAGCTACACTGAGTTACAGATGACCATGGTAACTGCTCTCATAAGGGAAAAACCTCCCTCAACTTATGTCTAAATATAAATTCTAAGGACTGGAAACTTTGTGATGGTTTTATACTCAATTCACACCAAGTAAAAAAGACAAGCTCCATAAATGGGCTGTTTGAACTGAACAGAAGTTAATTTTTTGCATTTGTCCACCAGGGCACAGCACAGGGCTTTTCTTTGCTGTTTGGATTCCTAGTGTGTTTTGAAGATGATGGATGCTTCAAATGATTTTGTTCCTTGTATTGGGAAAAAATGTTCCTCTAGATCGTGGGATGTTACAACCTCTTATCCAATATGTATTAAGGAAATGGTTAATTTGTTGGTGATGAAAAGCTCTCCATTGTTTTAATTAGATTCTTTGTTTTAATGAGTTTCATAATATCACTGTAATTTTGCCAACTTTCTTGTTTTTCTTTCTGTGGTTTTTGTAGCACCTCCTTTGAAATAAAAAAAAAAAAAATTCAATTGTAACTAAGGGTGAAACCCAGTTAAGAATCTAATGTTGAGACCCTAGATACACATATGTCCAATGATTGATAACCAGAACTTGAGTTGAGTTCTAATGCTCTGCATGTGGTAAATGTATGACTGGAGAGGGACCACAGAATTAACATAGGAAAATACTTAGGCTTTCTTTGAAAAACTGGGCTGTGGTAGCTGCAGGGAGAGGAACTGGTAAGGAAAATGCGTGCAGTAGGAATGGATTTAGTGTTTTAGGTTGTTGGCACTGCATAGGTGTGATCCTGCCATATTTCATTTTCATAAAAAAAAGCAATTACAGTTCATGAAATAATTATGTTTTAAAGCCAATACATTAAAAAAAAATAAACATAGTATATATTTTCTCCCCCTGATTCTATTTTTTTTTAAAACAGTATTAAGGACCTCATTACTGCCCTCTTTTACTGAATTCTGGACAAGACATTGATAAAAAATGTGGACATTTAGGCATTACAAAGAAATCTACTTAGTTTTGGGGCTAATTTTAAACCATTTCTTAACTATTCTGAGGTTTTATTTAAAAATAGTATTCTAAAATCATAAACTGTGTTCATACCTCAGGTTCTGAATGTTCATACCCTCCTGAAGCAGGTGCAATTCAAGAAAGAGAGTTTTTTGAGATATTAGGAATTAGCTAAAACAACAGAAACAGGGATAAGCTAATTCTAGCTTCTTCAGAGAGGTCAGAGAAGAAGATAAAAAGAGACCTTAAACTGTGGATTTAAGATCCTTGAGAGGATAATCAATAAGGGTTTTGATGAGACATGAAGTCTAGGCTGTGGCTAGACAGCTTTGTATGACATCCTTTGGAGGGTATGTGAGGTACATATCTGCTACTGCATCAGTGAAATGGGCAGCTGGTAAACTTGAACATGCCATTAGTTGTCAACACTGAATGCCCAGTCATAAAAGTCAAAGTATGTAAACAAGCATTTTGGCAACTTATTTCACAGAGACTCAGAGGTTTAAGTGGAATTTGAAGGTAATGGAGATTCAGTTAAATTAGACGAGCTGTATCCATGAAGGACACTGTAGGTTAAAAGCAGGTTTTGGACATCATTTGTGACTTTATCGGAAATCACTTTAATAATTCACAACAAATACATGAAATATGATAGTGTTTCATATTGGTGCCTGACCTTGCCTCTGTATTCTGAACCTTCTTGTCCCATTTGATCCAGGACAGGTTTAGAAACATCGTATTGTGAAGGTAGTAACCAGTGAGCAGGGTATCAAGAGATATCATGAAAAAATAATGTCAGGAAGAGGAAGTAAAGATAATGGTCAGGCAACTTTTAAGTGATGAAGTGTAGCTTCTCTTCTTTCTAATACATTTTATACATTTTATTTGGGATCTCACTGTGATCTCTTTCTAGTTTTGCCCCTAATGCTGAGGCTAAAACTAGAAATAAAGCTCATTGCTTCAGACCATATACATATGTTGGTTAAAAACAATTTAAGTATCATCTTTCTAGAAATACCTTCCACTTATGTGGTATGAAAATATCTTCAAAGTTCAGGAGCAGACTTCAAGCTATCTTTTTCAACAGTTTTCTAGATGAGTTGTTTTCTTGATTTATTTTGTCCTTTGTCTCAAATACATTTTAGTCCGAACTTGTATTTAGTCTTCATACATTTCAGAAAGGAAGAGAAAGGGAAGGCATTGACACAACCCATGACTCACAAGGAAATGTAGTGATGGGCACCTGATAAAATATGAGTTAAGAGCTAATAATAAAAATCTCTTATTTAGAGGTTTTTGAAAAATCAAACTGCAACATACAGCAGAAGCACTAACGAAGACATTCAGGATATTTTATTACTATTTTTGAGTAGGTGTCATTTGGCAGATCACAATTTTCTCAGAGAAATGAGGAAAAATAAGGGAATGTTCTCTGGGTGCTCTGAAGCTCAGTGACTCACTGGAAATAAAATGTTCTCAATGAGTCACTGTATTGGGCTTTTACTTCTTTGTCCTGTATCTGCAAATAACTTCCAAAAATTCATAAAAGTCCTTTCTCCTTCCTTTGTATAGCCTGGAATGAATTAAAATCTCATGGCAAATGAGATCTTTGGTGTCTCTTTCTAATTCGTTCCAGATCTTCAGCAGTCATTTCCAGCCAGCTTCTGTTACTGGGTGGGCCAGTATAAAATAAGGAGATCCTGCCCTGAAAGGAGGCAATGCAACATTAGAGTGGTGTAGGAACTGTACTTTGTTACCTGGAATTTCCGTGGTAATATGCTCAGTTAACAGCTGAAATGTATATCTTCTGACTCTCCATTCTTGATCAGGGAACTAAGGGTCGTATTGGAGCCAGTAAGCAGTTTTAATAAAAAAAACAGAGTATAGAACCTGTTTTCTCATTTTTTAATTTGTTTGATAGGATTAGCTAGTGTGAAAAGAAAACGCATTTGGGCTAGCAGAGGGAGGTGTAAGTATTGTGCATGTGTTAGTATTGGCAGCCATAGAAACCTTTTGCCCAAGAATGGAAAAAGCTGTTTCCAGTTTAGACTTCTGCGTTAGCTAGGCCTACCCTTTGCATTATCTATCATACTGGCAGGGCTCAATAAATCATTGTCATCAGTTAAGACTTTAATTCTTTGTGGGTGACAGGGAAGGTAGCCTAGCACTTGGTGTCTGATGTCTCCCCTGTTGACTGTTGGACCTAGAAATATGAAAGAATTGGTGAATAGTAAATAGTGAATAGTGTGACAAATTCTTCTCATTCTAACTGATCTCAAAAGTATCTTGTGGTCTGTTCTAGTGAGGTGCAAGGCCCCTTTTACTGAGTGGTCAGTGCTCCAGGGTTCTCAGAGGGCTGAAAAGGAGTTTGTCTTCCTTTATAATGTCCTAAGACTTATCTAAAAGCCAGGCAAACACTTAGGCATGAAGCATTCAAGTAAGAGCAAGAAAAATAATTTGTGATCTTGTGTCCTACTTATCATTACTGTTTACCTTTCTTTCTGTCATTTGCAATTAAATCTCCCATACAGCTGCAAAGAGCTGACAGCAATATGCAGATAATCACTACAAAGACTGCTAAAGATAAGGAAAAGCTGTTACACTATTTTATTTTCAGCACAAAAGTAATCTCTGAGTGCTTTACTGAGAGGTACAGCACACCTGGCTGGTTCAGCCAGAAAAGTCAATATATCATGGGACTTGTTGAAGAGGAGGTCTATGTGAAGTGGAACACTCTTGGTTTGGTCTCCATTAGGCAGAGGAGGTGTAGTAAACAGAGAAATGTAGTTTTGACTACACCATATAGTGATATAAACTAAGATGCTGCTGAACTTACACTATGAGGACTGTGTTTATTTTTAAACATTTAAATTCAGATGTCTATATTTGGATGTTGGTTTGAGTAAGGGGAGAACGTGCTGTAGATACTGG
>JANRGV010000075.1:48379861-48394320 GCA_024734035.1 Alethe castanea | reverse complement strand
CATACAGAGTCAAAGCAGTCAACAAGCTGGCTCAGCTTATGCTTAGACTAAAATCATTATTATGTGCTGATGAACAATTTATCAGACTAGCTGATGGGGGACTTTTATACAATGTTAGCAATTAAGTACATCAAGAATGCGAGATTTCTTATGTAAGAGTTTGGCGAGTGTTTCTGTAAAGCAGTTCTGTCCTCCAAACACCTGTTATCTAACAAGGCATGTAATAGCAAGATATAATTTATATTCTTAAAGGATGAAGGGATTCTTCAATTAGCAAGTTATCAAAATGCAAAGTATTAGCTTTATAAGCAATTTGTGTTGCAATGAGCAGATGTACCACAGATGAGGGCTTCCTGCAAACCTCCTTAGGAGCGATCAATGTAATGGTTTTTAAGTCCTTTTGTAACATTTTTGGGAAAAAAAATATCTTTTTCTTCTATCTATTTATCATTATCATTTGCTTTAGTGAATCCTGTTTAAACCTCAGTGAACTAGGTCCTGTTTTCAGATCTGATTTATAGTTGCACTCAACCAAACCAATCTGCAACTCACAGGTCAGTGCTTATCAGGTTTTACACTGAGAGATCAAGAGAGCCACCTCTGCGACCAAAAAAAAAAGTCATCTGCAGGAAATCCCCAGTAACGTTTCCAGTTAGGAAAATTCTCCTCATGATAATGCTATCTGAACTTTATTAGAACTGTTTTTGTGCCCTGAAAGTCACCCTGTAAAAACTCAGGAAATATGCTTGGATTGTCACCGCACTGCATCATCAGAAGGTGAAATTAGGGATGCAGTGTTGACATCAGCTTCAAATCTTCTTAGCTTTGTGTGGGAGGAGGTGAAAAATGACAAATATCAAGTCTATTTTCTTGTTGGTTTTTTAAGCCTCATTACAATTGTTTTGTGTAGATTGAAGTATTGTTCTTATAGATTTCTAGTGGGTTTCTCTGCCTGTCAATGTACATGTATGTGCACATAACCTTCTCTTAAACTGAAAGAATTGTTCCTGTCTTTTCCACCTGTCTTGCCCTGTTGGTTACCTTCCTTTCTGCTAAGGGTTAGATAACTGCCCTGGCCAGTGACAGCAAGCCAAATAACAAAAAAAGATTGCTGAGACTACCAACAGTGCTAACCGTTCAGAAAAAAAGAAGTTTTAGGTATCAAAACTTTTCAAGTATTTCACAAGAAGCAGAAAAAGTATGAAACATTCTTCCAGGAACGACTCTTTAAATAAGGAGAAAGTCAGAGAAATGTATCTAGGACAATTCTCAGGAAGGCAAAATGGAAGAAAAATAGACCTAAGCCAACACAAATATCTTTCATTGGTGTTAAGAAACGCAGTCTTTCAGGTACAGTATAAAACTCAATAATGGTCTGTTACTTCCAGGTGATACATAGTTAGCTTACACATAAATGCTCATTTTTGTCAATCTAAAGACCTTTTGGAATGAAAAAATGTGTGATAGTTTTTTTGTAGTGCTAGCTTTTCACTTATGCAATCCTGTTACTTTGCAAGTGTGCCCTTAATGGCACTTAAGAAATCTCAGCTTTTAATAGTTTGGAAGCTTTGCAATGTTAGCTTCCTTACTTTTAGCTGACATTTTTTCCAGTAATAATAATAAAAATAAATAAACTTGCTAGTCAACATATTTAAACCCAAAAAGAAAAACAAGCAAAAAAAAAAAACCCAAAGGAACTGGTAGTATTTTATTTATTGTCACTTTTCATGGACAAATTGCACCAATTAAAACAGAATTTTATTGCCTGGCTAGCACAAAAAGACATGAAAAATCTATTTGACATTAACAGCAGTGATTAAACTCTGGGCTAGGACTAGATTCACACAGAGGTCTTATGGATCCCACTGGCTTTAGGAGCTATAGATAGACCATTTCTCATAAGGTTCACTTCCCTTTCCCTTTTGTCTCCGAGGCATAATGCTGCATTGTCAGAGAGAAATGTCCTGTTTCTGTACAGACTCCAGCAGGGATGTGCCATGCTGGTGCCATATGCATAGGAGGCAGTCAATGAAAAGTTCAGGGCACGGATGAACCCTGAATTCACACAAAGGATGGAGGTGCAATGTTAGGAAACCTGCAGCATTAACTCCAGATGCCCCTATAAGCACAGAATGCAAGTTATTCAAAGAGATGGAACTGAAAACAGCACCAGGTCTTTATATTCTCACTGGAAAATTTCTTAATCTATCTAATAATTAAGATTAATCAATTAATAGTTTCATGAGTGTTGAAATACTTGGTTAAAGAGAATTGCATAAATACTAATTCATCTTTTCCAAGTGCTGAAACATCACAAATGAAGGTGAAAGTAAGTTTAAAAAATTCCTTTTAAGAAAATTTCCTTCCCTTGTATACTTAAGGTCAAATCACTTGAAAAAATCTAGTTTGTTATCTTTGGAATTGGAATTCTATATCATCATCAGATCATAGCTGAAGCAATGAAGTCTCTTCTATTTCAAGATGCTTAAAATTGGGATATAGCTCCTGGTTTTCAACTCTACTTGAGTCCGTGTGGAACGTGAGGACACAGCAGAGCAAAAATTGAATAAAGATGCTTGCTGCATTACATCAGAGATATTTATTTCTTGAATTCCTTCTCCTTTAAGGGCTCATTTAAAAAGGTTGAAGTAGCTGGCAAATGACAGCCATTGATCCTCATTTCCAGAGATGTACAGTGTATGCTGAGAGGGCACAGCCTGGGGCAGCTCAGTTTCTGAGACAGGTGGGCAGTCTCACAACAAACCTTTGAAGGCTTTGGCAACCCAGTACCTTTGTATTGCATTTCCAAAAGTCCTTACACCAGATGTAAGAATTCAGCCTATATTTACTATTTTGATATATTTACAGTGGCTGATGTGCTGTGAACTCTTTTTTTTTGTGTAGGCTTAAAATATATTCTCCGTAATGTGAGACTGGAAATGCCATTACCTATTGATTATAATGTGATTTCTGTATAAAAAGAGAAGAAGAGCAAGCTAGAGAAAAGTAAACTAGTGAGATACAGAAAACATTTAAATTTCACGGTGTGTAAATTGGCAAGCTTTCATGTTAATTACAAGTTATCTTTCTTGAAGATTACTTTCTCACTGCATGCACATATGGCTGAAAAGTTAATAAAGTTTTTGCATCACAGACATGCCCCCTAAAATATTCACCTGCATTTGACTTCCAGACATATACTCATTTTTCTCTTTTGGAATTCAAAATGGGTAAGTAGCTGCAATTCTGTTTGATAGAGAGCAGGAGAGAAAATCTGTTGTAAAGGGGACTCAGCTGTGTCTCTGTGGTGTTCTCACTGTATCTCTGACTATTGCTAGAAATATTTTATGTCTCAAAAGAGTGGATAACATAAAGAAAAACATTACCTACCTGACTTTGTTCTGTGCTGTATGGAATGTTTACTCTTAAATCTTCATAGAACAGTTCCGTATTTTAAGTAATGATATGTACTTATCTGCCTTGCAAATGGACAATCAAGGCTGAGTGGCATAAATCTTGCAAAACACAGAGAGCATTTTTAAATTTAATGTTATCGTTTTAGCTATTCATGAAAGGAAAACTAAGATACCAAAAAGTCCCTTTAAAAGTGCTTAATTTTTTTTAGCTTTGTACTCAACTCTGAATTATTCAAAGAAAACACATTTGTAGCATCAAATGTTAGCTTGAATAAAAAAATCTGTCTGCTTAACTTATGTAGTGAGAACACTACATAAACTCAATGTCAAGAACACTCACCTTTTTGTATCATCCCTGTTCATGTAATAATTAGACCAAAATTAGGCTAACTCAAGCCCTAGATGCACAGGAGGAGATAGAACAGAATCTGGTTTACATGAGATAAATGTGTATATGTATTCTGTGATTTAAAATCTATTCTCATGGGCATAATAAACCCAAGACTGTCTTTCTGAGTTTGATATTGAGAGCAAATCTACTGTCATTACTGCCTTACAGAATTAAAAATACTGTATTTAAAAACAAAAAAGTGATTCATGCACCACCAGCAAGAAGTCTGTCTAACTAACCTAACTATCTGACCTTGAAAAGGTCTGTTTCCATACATATTGCATAAAACAGCTGAAAGCATCAAAAGTTGGATAATGGGGCAGATTAGCAAGTCAGCAAAAGAATGTTTTTACACAGGGGACCTAAATGTTCTGTGGGATACTAAAGACTGCTTGCTTGAAGCCACAAATGCATATGTTCCTCCACTCTGCAGTAGAAAAGTGGTAAAATGTTTTATTATATGGAACATGAAATTATCCCAAAATCCAGAGGTTCTGGTAAAGATATTTCACGGTTCATTTATCTGAAAGTGCTCATGTAAAACAAAGTAGGTATTTTCCTGAGGGTTACATTCACAAGACGTATATTACTAAGTCAGATGTGTCCTCATTATCCAGGTATTCCATTATTTTGAAGAAATGGAGTCAAATTAATCTTGGATTATTTTCTGTATTCTGCTTATGTGTTGTTGATTTGTCTTCTCTTTGCCTAGGTATGTAGTTACTACGAGGAACCAGCATTAAGCTTTATTTTGTATGTTGCTTTTATATTTAGGTTTTTTGTTTTGTTTTGTGGTTTTTTTGTATTTGTTTTGTTTTGTTTTGTTTTGTTTTGTTTTGTTTTGTTTTGTTGGTTTTTTTCCCACGTAAATTTAAAGCAGCTAGGTAATTTTTTACCTTGCTCAGGAAGTTTTGCCGCTTTTTTGTTTTTTTGCTGTAACATGCTGGAATTCAAAACTTTCCTTAACTGTTTAATTGAAGTGTTTGATTTCATATTGTCACTTTGAATTACTCCAACTGAATGTGGGCATTTTAAGTAATTATGCATTGTTATGTTCTTTTTGTTATAGCTTTAATCTGATTTAGTATTCATGATGACTAAAAGTAGAATTTTCTGGCAGGTAGAAAGATGCAAAATTAAATTGAATCTATTATGACTAAAAAGAGTGACTGGATTACTAAAAAGTTAGCAATGCCTAAAAGGTTTTGGAGTTTCTTTGAACTTTTTACTTTCATAACCACAGGAAAGTTTAAGTCACAATGTAATTCTGAAAGAGGGAATGTTCTTGTAAATATACTGAATATGAATGAATAAACTCTGTGACAGCAAGGCCTCATTTAACTAACTGAAATGGATTCCCTAGATTCCTGATAATTTTATGTATGAGAAAAAGTATGATTACTTTACCAAATTAAGTAAGATGACATACACGTAAATTATTGCCTAGGTCTGACTCCATATGTTTGAAATACAGGGAAACCTACAGCCTGTCTTACCTAAGTCCCAGAAGAAGAAAAACAGAATTGATACAGAATTTAGATGCAGACACATCTGCCCCAGCAGAACCAATGCAGGCATCTTTCTACCTGCAAGCTGTGTCTGAGATAGTGATCTCAGTGGTGGGTCTGCACAACAGTGAAAATATACTAGGCCTTCCTCCTTTTTTATATACTTGGTGAACCCAGGCTTTCTATTTCAGTAATTCTCCTAGGATTTGGAGGTGTAGACGAGGCAATGTCTGAAAAATAGCAATATATTTTAGTATGTAAAACAAGTTATCCAAAATATCTTTTTGCCTGATGCAAATTTCAGCAAAGTCACTGGTGATATTTGTCCAAGATTTCAGATGGAATTTAGAAGACCTCCCAGGAGAGTGGTTAGTACTGACAAAGAAAGGCAATGCAGATCCTTTATTCTTGCAGAAGTGCTCAACTTTGTACTGCTGGCCTAATTGAAATATAGCCATCTGCCTGTCTGCTCCTGAATCGGGACTGGATGCTTGCTTTTGACGTGCAACTCGTGGTATTCTTACCAGACCCCCCTTTACTTTCAGCTCAAGGGAACCCAGAGAACTGAGTGAGCTAGGTGATCTTAAGGAATTCTCTTCATCAGCTACCAAAGGTTGAGGAATCTGGGGTATTCCCTGCTGTCTGAATGGTGGCCCATGTTATTCCAATTTACAAGCAGGGTATAAGGGAAGACCCAGAAACACACAGGCCTGTGAGCCTATTCTCAACACCTGGAAAGATTATGGAGGAGACAGATAGATACTGGGTGTCATCAAGAGCTGTTTAAAGGACAACACAGCCATCAGGCACAGCCAACACATGTCCACAAAGAGGAAGTCCTGTTGAACCAATCCAATCTCCTCCAGGATCTTAGAGGTCATCTGCCCAGTGAATTAAGAGATGCAGAGGATCTAGTTTTTTTTTTATTTAGTGATGCTTTTTTACTGTGCCTCACAGCTCTCTTCTGTAGCAGTGGCCCATCTGCAGCCGGCGGGCCAGTGCGAGAGTCACTTAGGGGCTTGGCCAGCAGGCTGGCCAGTGGCCACCAGCTGCTCTCAACCCCCCCTCCAGGGCTGGGTAATATTTGGGTCCATGATCTGGATGCAGGAGTTTAATGATGCTTTAGTGGCTCTAGAGGAGTCAGCAGTGTGCTGTACCATTCTCTTATGCACTAGACTCTTTTCAGGAGAGAGATGTCTGATCTATATATACTGGGCTCCACCAGAATTTTTCCTTTCTCTTTTTCCACTGCCTTTCCCTCCTCTTTTTTTTTTCTTTAATTTTTAAATTTTTTTCCTAATATAAGAATTATGCAGATTCAGCAAATTGTAAGAAATTGCTAAAATTAGCTTTGATCTTGGCAAACAGGTTTTTAGCCAAGCAAAGATAGCTCAGTATAGCTTAGACTTCAGTTCTTTATATATCTCAATAATAATTGTTTGATAATACTGCACTACTGACCCCATGGGAACATATTTCTTTGTACTAAGTGCCTTGAGTAATTGATCTTTACAGGCTACTTTCACCTGGTGTGAAAGTAATTCCTTCCTGCTGAACATTTCCTATGCTTTTGTGACTTTTTTTTTTACTCTCCTCCGTAATCAGAATTGGTAAAGGGTGAGCAGTAATGGAGAGCTAAGGTGCTACAACTTGTCCTTAATGACCAACAGATCCATTCTCACATCTCTGAAAAAAAGAAAATATTGCTGCACAATCCCAGGCTTGGTTATTCTGATGTTATCACACTTACGCCACTTAGTGTGAATCTGCTCTTAATAAAAGGAAGTAAAGGTAGAGACAGGTCCTAGTCCAAAATCATTCAATTAAGCCAAAGGAGAGAAGACTTACTTTGACATCCTTTTTGAAATCCAGAGGAATAGTGCCTTTCTAACCAAAGAGAGCCAAGAAGACAGGGTTATACAGCTTTGGGACATTTATTCGCAAGGACAGCAACAGATTCATTGTTTCTATTAAGGCAGTGTTGAGGTAATCCTTTTGCTATCATCTACCCTTACAAGATAGCTCCCATTTCAGTTCTCTTTGATGCACTATATGGCCTTGCTCCAGTCCTTGCCTAATAACAACCCAGTAGCTTCAGGGCCAACAGGTCCTGCTAAGACACTCAGTATTTTGCCACTACAACTGTATTATGCTGACAGAGCATGGTCACTCCAGGCGAGAGCTGGCTAACATCCATCTGAGAGCATGAGCAGGGGAAATTCGTCTCTTCTTGTAACCTTGTGTGTAGATGTAACCTTATTAGCAATCTTCTCCTTCCCATATGTCTCTCTTAAAATAGAATGTTTTATGCTGCACATAAATTGTATTTAGAAGGTTATTCTATGAAAATTTATTTTAGACTCTAATGACTTCAGGGAGGGGAATGTCATTTTCTATCTGTTTAAATAGTGCTTAGCAGAATGGGGCTTTGACCTGCTCTGCTCCTTACAGCTGTCATATATAGATAAATAAACATCTCCTGGTTTAATAAATGTTTGTAAATCAGCATTTTCAAGAATAAACAGAAGTAATAAAACCCAAAACCATAAATATGCTCTTTCAATGAAATTAACTTAACAGTCTCCTTTTCCTTTAAACCTCCTTTTGGATTTTGGTAAAGGACAATGCTTCTGTCACTGCTTCTGCCAAAAGGATTAACTCTTCTTCTGAACATGTTATTTTCTTTTTCCTAGTTATAATTCATGGTGTAACAAGAATAACTCATTGAATTCAGTTTTAGAGAACAATAAGAAACTTTTTATTTCATCAATGATATGCCCTCATATCATAAAACAGCATACTAATATTGTTCTCTGGCCGAGATCTCTTATCTCAATAGGGCTAATTAAACAGAAAACAAGGGGTGAAAGGCAGTATCTGCAGAAAATTTTATTCTGGGTAGCATTTCAGCATCTTGGAAAGATTTTAATAATTGTTTTTTTACAGGTCCAGCTGTTTACCATGCAGCCTGAGGGGAAGCCCTTATTTATGAGAAGAACTCTTCACCACTGATTGTAATCATGTGCAAAATGGTCTTTTCATCTCATGTTCATGAATACATGTTTGTTAAACTAAACAAAACCTGCTGACTCAACATCTGCCCTTAATGCATGCAACTGACCTTTTGATCTCAGCATCTATTTGGATGGCTAAAGGGAGTTGATGCTTTGAGGGGACATTTCCAGTAATTGTTAGGACTATTCTTTTTTTTTTTTTCTGAAACAGGAAGACAATTTTTAAACAAAAATGCTTTCCTTTGATATTCTTGTAAGGCACAACACTTAATATATTGTTTCATTGAATTACATTTTCTGTAACTTATTAGAAGCTTTGTGTTATGAGTGTTATATATTGAAGGCAATGAAGGGTGAGAAAACATCCAAAACTGTAAGGAAAGCAATAATTTACTGTATCCTGTGGGACTTAACTGCTTGTTATAAATTCATTTTCCATGTAAATGGGCTTTAAAAAAGATTAAACTTGATGCTGGTGCTGTAATTGTTATTCACACAAGCCCCAAACAAATTTCATTCTTTGGCTATCCTTTAATGCTAATATCTAGAAAAATCAATTTTTGTTTCTTCATTCTTGTATTTGAAATAAACCTAGGATTACTGCAGTTAAGGGATTTGGATTATTGGCATATTTTGTACACAGAGTTTTAAAGAGGTGACCTCCATTTAACTAAATGTTCAGTATTCAGTAGTCTACTAACACACCTGACTACTTCATGTGACTCATATCACACAAAAATTAAGGAAGATACATTGAACACTTGTTCTAACATTATTCCTCTATCCATCATCTGGAAAGTTTTAGAGAAGGTCCTCAGGAAGTAGATTGATTTGACCTTGTTCTATGGTCACATCAGCTATGGTTAAACTCCTTCCTGTGATCCAAGATGCTAGTCTGGATGCAAAAGTCATACCAGGCTCAATGGCCAGAGAAGATGATGGAACCTGTGCAGGGCATTCTCCTCAGCTCCTGCTGAGGTGCTGGAAAAGAGCTGGATACAAAGCACTGTGTTCTGGGCTTGCCCACTTTGGCATCCTTTACTTCCATCTCTTGCTTGATGGGCAGTCTGTGCCATGTAGAGCCAGCAAATGGTAGTCAGCATTCTCCCTGCTGTGCACCTGTAAAGCAAAACCAGGACATTTTCTCAGAGACAGCAAGTAAATGCATAACCTTCACATTTAGAAAGTCTTCTCTTCTCACAGAGACATGATATTCATGCAGGGTAAAGGTAGATTGTCTTGACTAAAAGCAGTTTTCCAGAGCTGCTCTTTTCAACTTAATGAATTCATAAAATCATCTTAGTTGTCAGCAGAAATAGCAACACATTAACTTTGATTATTTAGAGGAGAACAACAGGGTCAGGCAAGATTTAGGAAGTCAGATTTGCCAGCAAAGAAGCACTGAGAACTGTACAGGTTTGCTCCTCAGCAGCAAACTCTGAATATTTTCACTCTCCTGTAAACTGGGTGTAGTTGATATTAGAGAAAAAGTTGTAAAAATTTGCAGCCTGCTTTTTCATGAACTTGCCAAAGGTTTGAACAAAATGTTTTGGCTTTTTAAAGGGAATATTAAAATTCTACATTTTTTTTCTTCTACAAATGATCAGAAAACAAGCAGTGCTCACATGTGAAGTTTCTCAAATCCTTGCATATGTCTCCTCCCAAAAAAGAATCTTCTCATAGTTTCTTTGGCTTTAAAACATTGTGAATACTCAAAGGGCTATAATTTTTAATGAGCTAGAGGTTGGTTTAGTATAGTTGTTCTTGATTAGCTATTTTTTTAGTATCTTTCGGTTCATATGCATCCTTGCTAATTGTAATGAGGCGTATCAGAGGTCATGCAAAACTGGTTGAGATGATTCATCTTTGTCTTGATCTGTGTGGTTGCTTGAAAAACCCTGGGTGTTCCATTCCACGCTTTTGTTATTCTTAATTTATGAACTATCAGCTATATGTTCTCAATTTCCAGATGTTAGAACAGGCAGCCCGTTTCAAACTACTGCCATGCAACAGTAAGAAGGCTAATTATATACACAAAATAAAGTTTTTTCAGGTGTCGGAGCAGAAGCCATTAAAAAACGAGCCATGCATCTCCACAAACACTTTTAAGAGTATTCCACAAAGGAATTTTGCAAAGTAATGTAGGATATGGCCAGATGATTAAGGTCACTTATGCTCTCCTCATATGTTTCACTGTCTGGATTACATTGGTTTTTTGAATAGCAAACTCTTAAGATGTATACTGAAGATAATTTGCAATGCTTACCAGCTGTTGGCAATCTATACCAGCACAAACTCAAAAATCGAATGCTTAAAATGCTGTGAATGGAGAAGACATTTCTACAAAATGTGTTGAGGTTTACACACAGAGTAGACACTTTCTATTTATAATTTACTAATAAGAGTTTTGTTACATAGTAGCCCCTTCTCAAGAAAGGAACGCTTTAGCAAGGAATCTTCTCTGTCTTTCAGCACAAAAAAAAAAACAAAACATAAAAGCTGATATACAAAATCATCCTCAACCTTTAACAACAGAGGATCATGTTGTATTTGTGGTAGTCATTTCTCACAGGATTTAAACAGCAATCTTAACAGGATGAGGTGTCATGACATTGCTAGATTAAAGCCTTTCAGGTTAGGTCAAAGAAATTCCCAGGGGTTCTTTTATTCTAGAGAAACTTGGTAGACTTTTACAGTCGTTATAAATACTGTAGGTATACTCTGGGTTCTAAAGTCCCTAAGCATTCGCAATTTAATGCAAATCCCTTTGCATCCCAGTCAGAACTGAGAAGAGGTGCTTGACACCAACTGCTTGGTGTATTCTTGTAGGTCTGCAGACCATCACAGTTTCTATATTTTAACTTGTCCTAAGTATATACATGCAGATGATTTTTTTTTTTTCCACCTGGAAAAGAAATTTTTATTATATACGAGGTCAGATTTGAAATGTACAGCCGCTCTTGCTCCTGTGCCTCCTCTTAGCTCATGTATCATTGAGTAACCAGCTGGAAATAGCTGTGTAAGCACAGAACTAGCTGAACCATTCAGTCGGGATTCAAGGATACAGGCAAGGGCAGGAATGTTTCTGATTAGGTCATGAATGATGAGAGCCAAGGTCAGCAGCTCTCACATATCTGGCCTTCATCACTAGATTACTATTGCCCCATTACTAATATATATTAAAATTGTGTGAAATATTTGCCTCAGAAATTAATCTCGCCCTTTTGATCTGGTCTTTCCACAGCAAGGCAGTCTTTTGCTCTTGGCTTTATACAGATGTGTATCCAGTTTATCTAAAAGGAAACACTATTTGCTGTCTTTAGGATCTTTTTACAGTAATTTTCATAGAATTACTCAATTTCTTTCTGTGAGGTGGGAGGTAGCACTGGTATACTACTACTTGCAAAATGAGTTCAGGTTTGACTGAAATTACAAAATTACCTCAAAACTGAAAAAAACAGACTGCAAAATAATAACCTGATTTATGTGAATTGAAAGTTAGAAAAAAGATTTCAAGTATTACTCAATCACTTTCATCTATTTTAGGGGTTTACAACACTTCTTACATTACAATATTTTTCTCTCACACCTCGTGAAAAAATAAACTTCACATTTTTCAGATAAGGCAGAGGCTTTTTGCCTCTCAAGGATTCTGACTCATTCCAGTTATGGTCGTGAAAATAACTCACAGGGAATGACTTGGCAGGTTTGTAATAATGCCTTCTGAGATTCAGATACTAGGACAACAGTTGATAGCTAGATTGTTAGCCTAAGGTAATATGGTTCCACTGCAAAATATGATTCTCAGAGAAATATAAACTATACAAATGGAATTGTAATCTTTACTGGTATTTTCCCTTGTTTTAAAACCGTATTTTTTTAAACACTAAAATGCTCTATATGGTAGATACTTTCTTCTGTAAAACATGTATTTTGATAACAGGGAATCAATATGATGCAGAATTTAGACATAGAAACCCAAATCATGTAAAAATAATGTTATCTCTTTCTGGATTAGATATCTCTTGTCTCATATCTAGCCATATATATTATTTAATAGAACAACAATGTACAAAATTCTGTAGGGTACAATAAGATCGGGTTTTGTTTTAACACTAGTTTTCTCGATTTTAATTTTTGCATTAAAAAGTGCTTTATTTTAGGATTTAGTCAGCAAGAGACAGAAATATAGTTCTTCATAAATTAAATTTTAATTCTACCAATGGCTGTAAAATCTTTAGGCAAGCTGCTGGTCATACAATTTTTCCTTTTTTCGCCCCCCCTTTGTTTAATGTTAAAAGTTAAAATGCTGGCATTTGCAAACTGTATTCACTGAAGCCATTTTTTAGGTAGAGAAGCCCTCAATGTTTCTTCTTCCCTACATTTAGTGGTTTTGGCACTTCTGAGATTCAATTAACTTCAGTTCTGGGGAAACGACATTAAAAGGAAATTTTTCCCTTATAAACCAATTTTATTCAAATAATATTTTGAACAACTGTTTCAGGAAGGATAGAGCACTCTAACACAAATCCATGACACAGGTCTTTATTTTATAAGCAATGTTTTTCTAGCATGTTGTTTCTTTTTATTTTTCCTTGTGATACAAAATGACGGTAAAGGGTAAATAAATCTGTAAGAGACAGTAACCCTACAGATTTTTCTTCGTTCTTAATTCACATTTCCCAGCCTAGTGACAGATATTTTTTAAAAGATGGTAAAATTAACAATTCTTGGGCAATTCTTGTTCTTATGACTTATATCTGTTCTATTAATCCTGTAGAGTTTTTCTAGACATAAATAAGAAAAGCCAGAAACAGGTGAATTTTAACTTGCTTGCTTTATCCCAATTCATCATGGGTCAATTTTGTTGTCATATATAACTACCAACTGCATAATTCTATTGTATCTTGCAATTAAAAAGGAGAAAAATTGCACTATTAGGAAATAAACATCTATAACTAAAACTGAAGTTTCTTGAAATTTTTCTCTAAAGATAGACTGTAAGAAACAACTCTTTTAAAAGCTTAAACTTCTCAATTTTCATTGAAATATTAGCACTGCTTCCTGGTATTTTGAAGTAAAAGCCGAAATTACAAGTCTAAACAAAAGTTAACAGGACTGGGCTTAGTCATACCTTTTTCTTTTATTTTCCACTTAAAATAATGGTGCAATTGTTGCCCTAGATACAGGATGCCCATATAAAAACACAAAGTGAAGAATGGAAAAATCTCCCAACTCTTCTCCATGTTCCTAATTTTCTTCAAATATATTATTTGAGAAAAAAAGTTGGATCATGTTGATGAAGGCACAAGGAAATCTAACAGTAGAAGGTAAATACAGGACCTGCCATCAGATGTGGTAAAAGAACAAGAGAAGTCAATGCTTCAATTGGACCTGAAGGAGGTGACCAGAATAATGAAACTAGTACACTATTACCACGACACAGGCAAGAGCAAATGTTTTCAAGAAAGAGAAATACCTGCAGATATTGCTGTTGCAATAAATAGGAACAAGAACAGTCATGGCCATTGTGATCAGGGTGAAAGAACAAAAGAAGCGGGGAGAAAGCATCAGTTTTGCTAAAAACTGCAGCAAACAGGATCTTCTCTCTCACATCTGTAGGTCCTTGTGCTACTGAGAGAACCAAACCACTCATGGGAAGTTTATCATCTAAGTGCTATCTACAAGAATGTGTGGCATCATGAGAAACCCACTACAGTGATTACAATAAGCTGTCTTTGTATAATCCAAAATCCTCTGAAATCAAACAGGTTTTTTTTGTTGTTTTTTTTTTGTTTTGTTTTGGGTTTTTTTTTGTGTATGGATTAAATAGATTTTGAAGAACAAAAGATCCAACCGTAACAAAATCCTTCAAGTTCAGTGCTGCAATAAGCCTTCCCTATTTTAATCTTGGTTTAGACATCCCTCACTTTTACATTCAGAGACTCCAGGAAAACTTAAAAACTGGAGATCTTCAGGGAGAAGAAAAATAATTTTGAATCTATACTGGATCTACCCTAGGGTGTTTCACAAGGTCTGGTGGTTGTGTGGTACCCTGGAAGCTTAGGGCAGACGTAGGATTGTCTATTCTGATGACTAGTATTGATTGCATTTATGCAAGGAAGGAAAA
>JANRGV010000075.1:48289874-48300864 GCA_024734035.1 Alethe castanea | reverse complement strand
TTGTGATTATCTGAGGAGATAATTTAAGTCATCATACAAATATTAATTCTGAGCAGAAACTAGGTTAACAAGGCCAAGCAGCACTTTTGTTTTGGAACAAAACTTCTACTGAGCATTCACAGCAGCGTTTGAGTGACAGCACTGCAAAATGCAGTAGTAAATACTACAGTTGCAGGCAAAACTATATTAAAGAATATTAGGCAGGATGATCAGCCTTCCAGAACCAGAAAATGTCATCTTTTTTATCTCAGACTGCAAAGTCTGAATCATAAGCTTTTGCATCTGCTTCAAGAAAAGCATAGATTTGAGCTTTAGGATAATGGTGCCATGGAGCTCTGGGTGAGTGATTCATCACAAGCCCTTTCCTCTCCAGAGGTGGGGGCACGTGACTATCCTTCTGTTTCCATTGCTCCATGTTTTAATGACAATCATGACAAGCTTCTGTTGGCAGTCTTTCTCACAATTGTAACACCTGTTATTTGATTTATTGTACTAAAATGTTTGGGTTTGGATTCAGGGATTTTTTGGATTGGAAAACTTCCAAGGTGTGAATATCAATTAGGATTATTAATTATCATTGGTTATGTCAGAAATTACTCTAAACATTGACACGCTTTGTACCTTAAGACCTTTCTGTGCTAGATTTTTGTCTTTGTAAAGTGCTATAATTCTGCAGAAGTAGATTCTGGTTCTGCTATTACTTGTGTTACACATACAAAGTTTAAAGATAATAACTTTGATAACAGTGTAATATCTTTAAAATTCACTTATCAAAGTAGTACATTATGGTAGCGAACGTGTATTTTACCACTAGCTTGCAAAGAAATTATGGAACAAAAGATATTTAGTATGAGGGTATGAAAGACTATATAAGGAGCAATGTTTGGTTTATTGAAAAGGAATTTCTTGGCATAGAGTTATATATCTCTTTTTAGAAATCTCTGTTTTATTGAAATCAGGTATTAACCTCGTACCTTTGACCCCTTGGTTTCTTGTCCAAGAAAGGAATAATTTCTAAGTCCAGTAAACTAATACAATTGTCATTATAAATCAGGAAACTAGAGCAAGCCTTTGAAAGAACAAGTGAAATTAATTTGGCAACTGAGACACATAACTGACACGTGAGAGAAAAAAGCATAGAAAGACATAAACTCCTAATAAATGATTCTGTATCGCCATAGATACTCAGTCTAAACACCCAAAGCCAATCAACAGCACAGGGCTTTACACACAGCAATAGCTTAGACATAAACTTCCGATTAGATTGTTACAAATAGGAACGTAAATAAGCAAATATCCAGGAAAAAAATAACTTCCTGCTATTTTAAGGTAATTATGGGACACACTCACAAAATCATTTACATATTTTTCAGAAATGTTTGAGAGTCAGTGCATGGAAGGATAGTGAGAGATGAGAGCTGGGGAATAGAGAGTCCTTTTATTTGGAACCAGACAGAATAAAACATCTTTCTAAGAGCAACTTTTCACTCTGGATAAGTTGTACAGGACTACACAGGCTAATGACAGTAATTTTCTTTTATCTGTTTACTGTGTTGCATTTTTTCTCTGCCTTTGATAGCTCATGGTTAACTTTGCTTTCTGACATGTATGTTAAAGCAAGCTCTCAGTCAGTCACTGTGCTTCTTACTTTCAGTCACAGAAATACTGAGGCCCTATCAAGAATTTTGCTCAGTCTCTTCATAATTCCTATGAAGGAACGGCATTGTCAGATTCCTACATAGCACCAGAGATATTTTTGTTCACCTTTAGTGAAGGACTAGTGATTTTATGAAGGAAGGTATTTTCAGGCTCGTAGAGTCTCTTGTGTACTTAAAGGAAGCATAGCACTAGGAGGTTTGGACTGACAGGGACTAATGTCCTCTACAATTGTGATCCCTGCACTATTCAGCTTTGGTACTAAACAACCTTTATCAGAAAACAGTTCTTTAGAAAACAAAAACAAACTGGTTCAAATGTAAGTACAGTGTCGAGACTACTTCTGAGGATAAAAGATGAGGTCTCTTTTCTATTTATCTTCCAACCACCATTTTCTCCTCATCAAAGATTGCCTGGCATGGTGTAGATTAGATTTTCTTTGATGTTTTCAAATGCTATAAAGAAACTCTCTTTGTCTGAGAGCTGCTTGGCTTGAGGTAAAGAGAAAAAGTTTCATCCTGTGTGAATGCCAGTTAAAGCCAATAATAACCCAACTGATTTTTCTTGGCATTAAAAACCAATGACAAATTCAATACAACACCACCACCAACTTACCTCTAATTCTTTAGTGTTTCTAGCTGGGTTCTTAACTGATAATAGGCATGCCCATGTGGGAGAAGGAGGTATTTTATGTTTAAAATGGAGTCTAATTGTGAAAAACACTGATCTTTAAAATCTTGCTAAGACAGGAAGAAATATATAAGCCACTGCTCTGTCAGGTGAAAAGTATGAAATGGACTAATTATGTTTCAAGCACAGTTTGGATTGTTGCTTTAAAGTGTCCCTAAAATACCTTCCCCACAGCTCTCTTAAATGGCAGAAAATGAACTGATTTTTCATGTGTGAAACATATTGCAAATGCCCTCTAGCTCTGATTTCACCAAAAGCACAGAGCTTCAGGGCAAAAAAACCTTTCCATCACCATATTATACATATGGAAAGAAGTGACTGTCTTTGCTTATACAAACATATAGCAGAAAAATCTCAATAATCTGTTGGTGGTATTAATAGAGGATGCGCTGCATGCAACTCAAAATTGTTTCCAACGGAAATTTAAGCACAAATGATCCCTTATAATTAGTTTGCTAACAGAGAAATGAGAGGGGCCAGAAGAAAGGAAAAGGCATCCATGTGCCCTTCTGTCTCTCTCTCTCTATATACACACATATACATGAACACACATATATATATAACCATGTAAAGTTACTAAGGCATACATAGCAAGCAATGGCTTATGACAGGCAATGAAGAATGTGATATTTACTTTGTATAGAGCAAATTGTAGGAATGAAGACAGATGTTCATTAGATGACTTGGCTAAATACAAATACCATGCTTTACTCTAGGCTGTTATTAAAGCAATTACTTTTTTCAAGTGCACAGTAAAAGCTGTGCTTTGTGGTATTCTAGTGAGCATTATTACATTAATATAGTGAATTTACCCAATCTATCTTTCATTACCAAACCTCACAATGATAGTCTGATTAATGATGCATACTGTAGATTTTGCAGATGCCAGCCAGATGTTCAGAGAAAACCAATGCTTTTGGCCTGTAAAGTTAAGTATAAATGATATACATGTACTGACACACCTAATGAAACAAATGGAAGGCATTCCTTAGTGTATTTTCTATCTAGCTCCTATTTATTCTTAGACAAGACACACAACGCAACACCCTTCAGCCTTCTAGATAAAGCAATAGATGAGAGGACAATGCAAATAATTAAAACCAAATTTGTGCTCTATTGGAAATCTCCCTTCCACCTCTTCCACCTGTCTGCCTTACAGGACAGGAGCCTAAACACAGAGCTCCAGACCACAGTAAAGGAAAAAGGAAAGGAGGAGCTGCTGACAGCAAGGAGTAGGGTCAGGCAGGTGTCTCATGTCCATCATACCCTCTCCTCTGCCCCGTGCTTCTACTCATGTACATGTGTATCTGCTGCTATGAAGGGAAGACACCTGCTTCTTTTTCTGCAATATTATTAACTTCAAAGCATTAATTTTTCAGCCTTCATAATAAGACCCTAGGATGGTATGCCTACATTAGCATGTTAGTCAGGAGACAGGAGAAAGGAGAAAGGAAGCCTGAGTGCAACAAATCTTAATGACATCTAGGAAAAAAAATGTTGTATCCTTATCAGTCTCTAGGATCAGTCTCCTATCCTCCAGATACCCATAGCAGCTTCCATATCTTGTTTACCTTAGTAAAGGAGATGAAACATAGACCTCATAAATGACTGCCTGGTCACTCTGTCCCTACTTACAAATATGTTGCTTTCAAAGACACCAGCTGAAGAACATTTGCTCCTCTCAGGAGCAAATGAATGGCCAAGAACTTAAGTTTAGGGACAGGCAGAAAATAGCAAGGGGAAAGGTACAGTGTGTTGTGTGCTCAGTCGTTCTCTGATCCCTACCACTTTTTCTGGTCACTGCTCTTCACTGCTTCCAGAGCATCACAAATACATCAAGCTCTGCTACTGCTTGAAAGCTTTCTGAAGGGTGCAGATTTTTAGTCACACTGCATTAAACAGCGAAAGTGAAGCAGAACTGCCCTGTGCAGAAGCAAAAGAAACTAATAATGGATTTTCCACCTTGCCAAACAATAAAGATTTGCTCAATTTACATCCAGTCTTTTACTCAGGGTCTGCAAATGGTGGTCTGTTGGGTGGAGTGTAGTGCAAGCAATAGTGGGGATTTGAAAGCAAACATAATTATTACTGTCAGATCCTGGTCTTTGATTTGAATTATATCAGTTCTTTTGATTTTTACGGGAGATAAGAAAGCAAGAACATATACAACATAGCTTATTTAATCTATTAAATCTATTACTGTTCATTGCATTGTTCACTGAATCTGGACAGTCTGTCCTTGATTCTTTTGGACAGGGCATAAACTACTGAAGATTCCCACTTTCCAGTGCAACTGCCAGTGCTGATTTTAGCATGTCTTTCTCCAATTCAGTGCTGATGCTGGACCTAAGTGTTTGAAAGGGCAAGTGTTTGCCTTTTACTCCTGCTCAGAATAACATAATAGTGGCTCCAGTGTGTCAGCAGATTTATTATAACATTACAGAAATTAATCAGTGAATTAGGTCACTTTTAATAGCTCTGCACTGCTGTCATATGGCCATGCCCATTTTGTAGCTCCCATGGGATCACAGAACCACAGAAACACTTGTTGGAATTCCAAAGTTCTGCTGAAAGCAAGACTATTACCAGCACTGTGCTTCTATTTTATTGTCTTGAATAAGATGGAGACTTCACAATGTCTCAGGGCAACAAGTACTGCAGTGTCCTTCCCAATAAAAGAATTTTTTCCTGATGTTCAGTCTAAACCTCTCTAGATGCAATTTGTTCTTTGTTATGATATCACCAATACTGAGGAGTTTGGATGTGTAATATCTGTAAATCCTCCAAAGAAGTTGTATGCTATTAAATAACTCTGAACCCTTTATCCATCAGGCTGCAGAAACCCCTCTCTTGTTACTAATTGCCAGATAGTGAACTTTTGGCTATTAACATTAGAGTATGTTATTCATTCCAGATGAAAATGCCACTGGAGATAGTGTCAGGACTTTACTCAAGTCAAGGCATCTTCTATTTGGTACTGTCACAGGCAATTTCATATTGACAGATAATTATTGTATCTGTACTGTATACAGATTCAGTTCCTGATTTCTGTATTGTCCTTCATGTGTATGTCAATTTATTAAAAAACAGCTTAACATATAAATTATCCAGAAAATTTAAGGAAAGTCCGCTCACATGACAGTGAAAGGTGAGACTGTTACACTCAAAGCATGCAGTTCCAAAATGAAAATACATTTCAGAGGAGTCAAAAATGTGAACACACAGTGCAGCAGTCTCATGCAGTGTCAGAACTGCTGTGTTCATTTGAGGTTGATGTTTGCCCATGGATCACCCAACCTGGGTTTCAGAGACCATGAGGAGGAATTTCACATCATTTAACTTATTTATCCTGCAAAACAGATGAATCTAAAATCCCAGGCAATACTGCTTTGCCCTTCCATTGGTAGAATTCATTCCCAGCCCACAGCCAACTCCCCATTTGGGTTTAACACTCAACACTCTCAGCCAATTTGGGGACTCGCTTTGACACTGGCAGGGTGTACCTCATCCAGTAGTCATTTGTGGGTTTGCAGCCTCCTAGACTGGCATTCTCCAGTCCCACAGCATCACCTGTCAATCTGCCTTGATCTGAAACACTGCTGCTCTGTGATTAAACACATCTGCTGCTGGATCTGAGATTTCCAGCCAACGCTGCTATTTCAGAGCAAAGACTATCCGGGCTCCCCTGCACTGGCATCCCAGGTTTACACTTCCCTTGGCCATGACCCACCCCCCAGCTTCTCCTCAGCAGCTCATTTTCCCTATTCTGACCCAAGTGAACCAAAGCATCTCTGAAAAAGAACATTACAAAACAGCTACACCACAGTTATATAATAAAGTTTCCAGTTTCACAACGGCAGCAGCCAGAGTTCAGCCAGCTGAGGAGGCACTCACTGCCAGTGAGGAACTCCTGGCATGCTCCTGGCTGCTGAAATCCCATTGTCAGCCTGTGTTCTCCCTCTCCTTGGCAGGCAGGATGAGGCAGAAGCAGTCACACAGCCCTGCAAGGGGAGCTGCCAGCACTGGAGCCTGGCTGCAGATCAAACCAGCTCCTGCTGCACCCACAGCTGGAGGTGCTGGGATGTGCTCACCCTGCTCTCCTGCCTGCCTGCAATTACACCACAAATCTCTCCACGGAATCTTCTTGGTGAGGAAATACTTATTATAGCTTGGAGATGTGTTTAAACTTAGTATAGACACCTCCCTCCTCCCTCCCCTAAACCAAACCAAACCAAAACTGAGCAGCTTCTTCCAGATTTCCTCAAATAACTCCAGGAAGTTTTGTGCACGTGGGCAGGGAAAACAACATTCCACCAGGCTGGGTGATGAGAGGAGCCCTCAACAGGCAAAGATCCTCTAACTCCAGTCAATGGGACAGCCTACATACTCTGAAACCTTAATCTAGATTATTACAAGTTAGACTTAAAGCAGAGCTTGAAGCAAGGAGTCTAAAGGATGGTACCCACACCCAGTACCCAAAGGGTCTGGGAGCGCCCCAGTATCCAAAAAGCAGTGCCCACAGTGAGGATGCTGCAGCCTCTTCCAAGCACAGGCAAGTGAGCAGCTGAAGGACTTTCCTCTCCTCCAAGAAATTACAATTGTGTGCTTACAGGAGACAACACCAAAACATCATTCCAGTTCCCTGGCACCAGCCACAAAACCCAAACTACAATTTAGCTGCTTCCTTTGTGCCTCACATTCCTCCTGAAACCCACAGTTGTTCACTGAGACAGAAATGGATTCAGGTTAGCAATTTATTAAAAATCCTGCCACTGCTGACAAAGTGTGGGAAGCAGCAGTATGGATGACTGGCAACAGAGAACACTTATCCTAAAGACAAAGACAAGAGCTCCCATCCAGACATTTCTTCATCCAACCTCCACCCAGGACAATTCAGCACGGGCTGTAACTAAACTCACTGTCACAGCACACAATTAAACCCCACACTGGGATCCCAGCACCCTTATTTTGGGCATAGCAATGCTGTCTCAAATGTGTGATTTCCTGTATGCACACCTGGAAGAAGCCTCAAGCTTCCTTCCCTGCAGCAGAAGGTGAGGGTGAGCAAACAGCTGCCTGGCAGTGGGTCCCTCCCTGGGCTGCACTGTGAGGTTTCAGGGTGACAGCCTCTCCCTGGCAGCAGAGAGCCAGATGCCTGCAGGGACACAGCTCAGCATCTCCATCTCCCATCAGCAGCAGCAGCACGCTCGCCTCCCCCTGCAGGGGGAACGTGACTGGCACTGGGAGCTCCGGGAGGTTTGCACTGTGCAGTTTCCTGCTGCTTTCCTCACAGAATCACAGAATGGGTTGGCTTGGAAGGGGTCCCAGGCAGACACAGGGGAGGGGCTGGAGCTGCTGCTGGCTGGGGGGAACAAACCACAGAGCCTGGTTGGGTGATGGGGACCCCGGCAGTGCCAGGCTCAGCACCCCACATCCTCCTAGGCAGATCACCCCTTGCTGAGCCATTGCTCCCCATTCTGCTCATGCTGCACCCCTGAGCCCTCCCTGCAGGGATTGCTTACATTTACAGAATGAACGCAGCAAACACAAACCCTCCTGGCTCCTCACGTCCCGCAGCGTGTCACAGGCCATTAATAAACTACATGGGAAGAACTGAAAGTGACATTTCTGGGAAAAAACGTTACCCTAATTTACCATGAAAGAGCCATCTCCAGCACACCCAGCAGCTGAACCACGAGTGAGGGTGCTTTAACCCTTGTGGAGCTGGGTTATCTGCCAGCAGCCTGCACAGCCTGGCCCCCTGCAGGAGGGCTTGGGGCTCTTTACCCACCACACTCAAAGCCAGACTGGACACCACAGTGAAAGATCCCTCCTCTGAGCCCAGGCTGAGAAAAATAAACAACCTGAATATGCCCAAAAGTGGCAGCCTCCCTGTCCACATGAAAGGCAAACAGTGACACACAGTAAGAGTTTCCCTGATTTAGCTGAACAGTATTCCCAGGGACAGCAAGTCCAAGGAGCAAACACAAACAGTGAAATCACAGATTTTCACAACTGTAAAGGTCCCTCTGGATGCAAAGCAGGTGCTGGCTCTGGCAGGCTGCAGACAGAGCCAAGCCAGCTCTCCTGGCAGGGGATGGGGACGGAGAAACAAGGAGCAAGCAGTTCTATCAAATCTAAATGTTGAGCCTTAGAAGGTGAAATTTAAGTTAAAAAATGAGGGGAGATGGAAGAACACCAAACACAAAGAAATAATTCTGCTGAGTGGATGAAATACTTCACCATCCTGTCCTGGCTGAGGACTGACATACAACAGAGGAATACACTGAATATGTGTCCTTGTTTGCAAGCTGGCTGAATTCTTCCTGTGTTTCCAAACGAGACACACCATCCACAGACATGGGCAGGGAAAGCAGAAGGAGAGTTTAAATTTAAATCTCAAAAAATGGTTCAGAGCAAAATGCAAGTAGGAGGAAATTTTGAGACAGAACTGGACTAACCAACAAATACCAAAAATCTCCATTTCTGGAGGGCAGAACAGCAAAAGGGATGATATCCCATACCAAATCAGCCAACACAAACCCGACCTTGCAGTTTAATTTCTAGGTCAGATCTACAAACTAGAGGAAACTGGCCATAAAAATATCACATGAATGTATTCTCCAGTCAGGCTGAAATTTCAAGACAAGCCCTGACCATGAACGCTCTCCTGCTGCAGAGGCAGGTGCCCTGTGGCTCACCCTGCTCCCTCACTGCAGCCCCCAGTGAAAACAAGGCCACAGAGCCTCTGCTGGGACTCTGAGCTCTGACACACTCCTCACCTTCAGGGAACAGTCCTGCTCCACCTGACTCTGTGATTCTCACAAGTCTCTGATGCTCTTTTTTAATTTGGTCACCATTAATAATTCTGTATCATCAGCAGATTTTGTCGTCTTACTATTCAGGCTTTTTCCAAATAATTTATTAGGAACTGCATTGGAACTCTCCTTTCCTTTTTTCCTGCTTTTAACTAACCATTAATCCAGAAAACAACTCCCCTCTAACAGCTCTTCAAGAATTTCAGCTAAGGGCCTTTTCCAGTGAAGCCAATGACATGATTCATGTCATGACATATCATTCCCTGCACCAGCTAATGACATGACCTCTGGCTCCTGGAAGTACCTCCACTGAATTTCTGAGGCATGACTCTTCCCTTCAGGAGGCCTCAGTGACTCCTTTCCTGTACCTGCCTCAGAGCTGCCATCCTGCTCCTGAGCAGGGCTCCACCCAGCAGCCTGCTCTGATCTGCTCTCTGAAAGCCTCCACGAGCCTTCAAAAAAAGCCATCACATTTCCACCCTCCATTTCTCTGCACTGACACTTTGGGCACCAGGTCGCACCTCACACTCCAGGCTTGACAGGTCTAGATCTCAGTTTCTTTAAAACTCTAGGATAAACTCTACCTGGAAAGACTCTTAGCGATAGTCCCTGGCAAGATCTGCTCTGCAACATCTATGACAATTCTATTTCAGATGAATTTCCAGGATGGAGGCCATGAAGCAAGGCTGCCAGGTTACCTTTTTGAAGAGCCTGATGACATCCTCACTGATCTGGGACAGCCTGACAATGACATTGTTCATGAAGATGTCGTTCAGCGTGGCGTGGTCTCGGCTCTCCCGGCGGGTCTGCGTCAGAACCAGGTACCAGCAGTTCACAGGGGAAAGGAGGTGCTGATCCTTCCTACAGGATTGTGGAAAAAACACCCAAAAAGGCACACATTTTTAAATGAAGGCGGTCAGCACATCACCTCCCTCCCGTGCACAGCCACTGGGATTCAGGGTGTGACCTCTGCTCGCAGCTAGCTGTACCAGCACTGGCACACAGAGACCCCCAGGGACACCCAGGGACACTCAGGGCACCCAGGGACACCCAGGGACACCCAGGGACACCCAGGGACACTCAGGGACACCCAGGGACACACAGGGACACCCAGGGACACTCAGGAACACTCAGGGACAGGCAGGGACACACAGGGACACTCAGGGACACTCAGGGACACTCAGGGACACTCAGGGACACACAGGGACAGACAGGGACAGACAGAGACACTCAGGGACACACAGGGACACTCAGGGACACACAGGGACACACAGGGACATTCAAGGACACCCAGGGACAGACAGAGACACACAGGGACACTCAGAGACACACAGGGACACACAGGGACACCCAGGAACACTCAGGGACACACAGGGACACACAGGGACACACAGGGACAGACAGGGACACCCAGGAACACTCAGGGACACACAGGGACACACAGGGACACTCAGGGACAGGCAGGGACACCCAGGGACACTCAGGGACACTCAGGGACACACAGGGACAGACAGGGACAGACAGGGACACTCAGGGACAGACAGGGACACCCAGGGACACTCAGGAACACTCAGGGACACCCAGGGACACTCAGGGACACACAGAGACACACAGGGACACACAGGGACAGACAGGGACACTCAGGGACAGACAGGGACACCCAGGGACACACAGGGACTCACAGAGACACACAGGGACACACAGGGACACACAGGGACACCCAGGGACACTCAGGAACACTCAGGGACACCCAGGGACACACAGGGACTCACAGAGACACACAGGGACACACAGGGACAGACAGGGACACCCAGGGACACTCAGGG
>JANRGV010000075.1:48056686-48066844 GCA_024734035.1 Alethe castanea | reverse complement strand
ATAGCTCAGATATCTGACATGATCTTTAGCTAAAATGCAAGAAGTATACAGAACTCTAGTCTGTAATAATGACATTTTTGATCTGCTCAATTTACACTGCATGTTAGCTAAGCTCTTAACTTTTCTGCTGCTCCTGAACACACAACCACAAAATTTCTCAGGGATCAATTGTAGCTCTAGGTTGCTGTTGCTGATGATGTTGTTTTTGAGACTCATACATTTTAATTATATTTTTCAGACATTTTGATCTTTGTTTAATATTTTCTAAAATGGAATGCAGGGAAAAGTTCAACTTTACTGTGTTCACAGTGTTAATATGAGGGGGCAAAATTCAGCATGTTTGTGGAATGCAGTGTAGATTTTAGGTTTCAGATTTTTTTTAAGACCTGTAATCACAGATTCAAAGGGTCATTACATTTTAGCACTAAAACAGATATACATGATTAAAATGTATCTCATTTTAATCATTAGTGAGATTTATAGTGCAAAAACAACGGTCCTGTAGAACAAAACAGTGGTTAACCGTATCAGCGAGTGACTAGAGGAATTTTTTTATTTTCCTTTTATTAAACCGTATACAAAATGGTGTGATATAAAAATAATCTTATTGCTGTAGCTCCCTTCGCAATGCAATGACAACTTTCTAAAGAAAATTCTGTCCACTTAAGGCCACAGAATCATTTAGGACCCAATTTTATATCTACTGCAAGGAAAAAAAAATTTTGACTTGAGTTAATAAAAGCATGAAACTGCAAGAGATGCAGTATGGGATGTACACTGATCCTGGTTGTACCCCAGCCTTTTTTCAAATGCATGTAAGTGAGAGAACAGCACAGAGTGAAGAGTGAGAACATCAGGATGCTGGGAAGTCAGTCGTGCCTCTGTATTTTTATCATTTGGCACTGCAAACCAACAGATCCTGACAGTCACCTCCTGCCTGCTCCTTGCCATACTTGTGGCAGGGTTTGCTCAGCCCAAACACACAGAAAGACCAGGAGGAGAGGAACAGCACAGAGGCAAACACTGCTCCTGTAGAGTTCCTACTTTGCACTGGAACATAAGAAAATTTAGCTGAGCAGGCTTTCAGCAGCTTTTGGTGAAGAAACCTACCAAGACGACAGCGAAGATGCTGGCAAGAAAAGATATTCTATTCAAAGTTTAGGAAAGATGCTAAAAAGTGTAAAAGACAATAGCTGAAATGCCTGTTTTAGGACTGTGAAATATAAATGGCATTTGTTATTGATTTTACAGAAAAGAATTGCTGACGATCACATCTTGTTCACATTTATTCTAGGAAAATTCCAATGACTTTTGGAGGAATAAAACCAGTTCTTTTCCAGGGAAATATTCCATGGTTCTATAACAACTGAGGATTTCAGTAAGTATGGTTTCACTTCAGTAGAGTTTAGAATCATCCCTTATATTTTGCAGAGCACATACATGATACTTAAAGAACCTTATTTTTTCTCAGTTTCTATAAAATTATTAAAAAACAGTGAGAACCCATTACATGCATAAACAGAAACAGGATCTAACCTTGTGTTTTCTAGACATTTCCAACATGTATACTTTCAAAACATTAAAATACCCTCGTGAGATGAAAATTTGCCAATTCAGTTCTTGTAATGTTCCCTAAACTCCAATTGAAATCAAAGGGGCATGTGCTTAAACACTTTCCAGGAGACATTTTCTGGAATTAGTCATAATGAAAATGAATTAATTTTGGTCTATTTCCCAGTATTTCCCTAGAGTCACAGTTCTTAAATTTTCCTCCCAGCTGTAGTCTGGGTGATATTTGGAGCCTGCAGTTCTTGAGCTACATGGTTTTGTAGTCAGTAAATCCTATTTCTGCTTTGCACTACCTCCTATTTTGCCAGTTTGGTCCTAAAGGAGGAAATGAAAACTATGTCACAAAACTAGAATGTTTTCAAGAGGCTGTGTGTGTGCTGGAAGAGAACGGCTGATGCTTCAAAGTAAACTTTTTAACCTATGTGTATCAGCTGTAAGGCAGTTAATCTAATTCATTAACAAAAATAGAGCAACCCCAGAACAAATGATATAGGAACAGTACTGCCACCTTGCTGGAGGAATAAAATAATATGATTTCTATTTTTCAACATTGTTTGGAGAGCCTACAATTATCAGAATTAAGTATGATAATAATAGTCCGGTAATTAACAGTAATTTCTTTTATCACTATGTGAATGGCATTACAGAAGCAATAATGACCCATAAATTTTTTCATGAGTTCTAAAGTTATTGGCACCATATTTTTAATTACTTCTCCAGTCACCTAAAGCATTTTAGAGCAGTTACTGAGACGATGTCAAAACACCCCGATCAACCTGTTTTTTTGATGTACTGAAAAAAAGGTTAAAAAAAAGTATTCATAATTTGATAAGCATGGTGTGCTGATATAACTAGAACTACTACCTGCCCCTTGATAACTTCTGGTAATATAAGTGCATGCAAAGAGATTTTTTTTTTTAGGAAAGATTGTTATTGCTTTTGACTGCTCATTTGTAATTAAAATTGTACTTACAAAAAAAAGTAGATTTGTTGAAGAAAATGCAAGGCAATTTCATCTGTTGCTTGACCCATCTATTAATTGCTATTACCTTCAGTATTTCATATGCCTCCTCAACATTTGGGGGGAAACGAATGAAGTCTTAGAGGTTCAGAGAGTAGCTAGTGACAGTTTTAGTTTGATCCTGGGTTTCTCCTCCCTCTTCCATCCCTGTTCTGATTATAAGTGCTATTTCACACAACTCCTTGCAGAGCAGCGACCTGAGAACATCTTTGCCACAGCAAGTGTCAGAATCTGCTCCTAAACCTGGGTGACAAGGTTGTGCTGGCTTCTTCCCAGGGGAGCTACTGAGGGGCAGGTATGCAGGAGCTGAGGGATCACACACCTCCTCATGGTCCCTTGGGAACTCTGGGGAAGTGATAAAAGTCACTGTATCCCTAAACCCAGCAAAGAGAAAACTCAGATTGACTGAAAATGCCTTTCTTTCTCCTATGCCCGTTTTTTGCTCACAGTAGAACTCCCAACGCCACACGGCTGTTGCCACCTAAACAGACTACCTTTTTGAAGCTTTTATTCAGTGTCTAAATGAAGATCACCTTCTATAGAACTGTTCTAGTACTTTAGACAAAGGTAATCAATTATAAAGTGTTTGTATTCTCCTAGAAATTGATCTTCCTGTCAATTATTTTGAAAGGAAATGTTGCTTAAAATGGAGCTGATGGGGACAAAAGAGAAGACCAAAAAGTATCACATCAGCTCATCTGCATGAGTGGAATTAAATACTCAGTACAGATATTTGTGTGAACACTCCGTGAAAGGAAATAGCCACAAAAAGAAGAGAAAAGGTACAAAAACAAAAGGCCTGAAACATTCTGTTTTCATTGCTAAAAGGTTCCAGTTTCATCACTTTGTCATCTCCTCGACTTTGCATTTATCCAACCCAATTCTTTCCCTCTTTCCACTCGCTTCCTCTGTTGCCCCCTCCACTGCTCTTTTAAACATTTTTTTAAGCTTTTTGAACTGAAAATTCACATATTGCTCAGTACATACCCATGAATACATGAGTAGTACCCCAAGTTGTCTCCAGCACTCCAGGGTGAAGGGTTGTGGTTTAAACAGGTTGCTTTGGAGATTGTGTGACTCCAAGAGGTCCCCACTGTGCTGGTGTCAGTGAGTGTTAATATTTAATTTGGTGTATATGTCATTGAAATATCCTATGCCTATACAAGCTATAAATAGTGTGTTTGTTCTTCAACTGCCATGCTTTGGGTAATGACTTGGAGGGATTTGGTGCTTGTAAAGTTTAAGTGTTGGTGTATTAGTTGAACTCAGCAGTGCTACGCCCGCAATTAACTACATGTACATTGATTTACCTCATGCAGCCTCTATTGAGCACATCTCCTGCAATCTGTCTTCATTCAAACTCCTTAAAGGTTCCTTTGAACACCTTAAATACCAGAAATTGTTCAAAACACTGTAGCACAAGCCTACCTCCATAGCTGCTCCTTCCCAAGGCTGTTCCATTTTATAAAGTACAGGTCTGTACCTTGTATTTGGACTTCCCAAAACTTTTAAGGTACAGACCACTTTTTCCTACAAGTTATCAACACTTCGCCTCCACTAATGACCACATAGATCAGACCATCCATTTAGAAATGGTAAAACATTTTTAAGAGTATAGGGATTTTTAAAAGAGAAAATTACTATTTATATACATTTTAGAAACCCAAATAGTTAGATTTTATTAAAATGAGAAAGTGCCAAAATTTTGTATTCCCTAAATCTCAAATAACTTTATATGCTGCTCTTTAAGCCTTGTGGAGCAACTCTGACTTAATTTTGTCAACAATGAGTGTTGGCTTACCAGGAGAAATTCCTTCCAGGAAAGAAAAGGATGAGAGGTTTGGTCTCAGCTCTTCTCTACGACAATGAAGCTGTACATTGCTCTCTGCCTCAGAAGCTGCAGCTGCTAGGAGGAGTTAACCATGAGTGGGAAGTAGTCACCAGGGAACCCTAAATCACCAAAGCAGTAGCTTCCGACTCCTGTGCCTTAAGCAGTTTCTGGAAAAAATCTGTTCCTGGCAGTGCTGTGCTGCAGGGCCCAGCCAGGCTGATTGCTGATGTCCAGCCTCAGCACAGCCATTGTGCTTCCCTCGGTCGTGCTGGCTTCGCAGCACACCCTGGACCAAGAGGTCACAGCCCCAGCTGAACTGCGAATCTTGCTTTTTCCTTCGAGTGTCTCTTCGTGTTTGGGGAAGAGACTGTCCCGGATGTGTGCTTTGTCTCATCCCAGACAATCACACTTCCAGAGAAGCCAAAAAGTTACATCAGTGAGACGGGAGCCAGGGTATTTGCATTATGTGTGTGAACTTGTTTTTCTTGCTCCATAAGTGGTTAAGATCATACCACAAACATGCCTGCAGATGATTCTTTTATTTACTTTTCCTTATAGCAATTCTAGTATTTTAAATTATTACAGAAATAGCTATGAGAAAAATGTTGCAGAGCTAGTTACTGTCTCTCTACTTGGAGAATTTATGTAGTCCTTGAGCTGTGGAGGCTTTTTTTTAATGTACAAAATATTTTGCAGCTTAGTCACTGAAGCATAATGTGAGAACATATGAGAATCACTCTCTAAGAATGCAAATACACATTGTTATGTAACAAATAAATTTCAGGAGGTGAAATAGGGGTCTTGCTGATCTTCACAGGCAGGCTTAGCTAAGTTTTCTTATCTACCATATTTTATATATTCCTTTTAATAGATTTTCATACTTCCCTTACCTGAATTTACTTAGTGGAATTGAAAATAGGGATTTGAGGGGGAAAAATCTGCTCTTTGGACAGGGTGATAATAAATCTCCACATTGCAGTATCTTATTGACTGTGTTGATTACTACTACTGCCCATTCACTGTAACACTACAGTGGCTACTACACTTATTGCAACTCTCAGTCTAATTATATGGCCTGTGACTTTTCCAATAAAACAAAATTTTAGTGTCAGTTTCCTATTATAATAACTCACAGGATTAAAATTCTATAATTTTTGGTCAACAGACAGTTTCTCCTTTATTTTAGATAATAGTGAGTTATGTAACAGATAGTTCTTTCTCCTGAAAACAAACTTTCTTTAAGAAATACAAACCTCTTATGAAGTCTGTTGTCATGCACCTTGTATGAACTTTGCCCAATTTAAACAATGAATTTCAGAGGAGAGGTCAAATGAAAAGAAGTATGATCAAATAGTTAAATGTTAAAATTCACTTACAGCTCCTGCATTTTTAATGGGGAGACCATGTTTATGATCTGTAAATGAGCTGCGACATGTATGTGGCTCAGTTTCTTGATCTGTAGTGAAAAAGTCAAGAACAGGAATTAATGTATGCTTCATGAGAGTGTTGAAGGGCCTACATTTACAGAAGATCAAAGCAGCAATCCAAAAATCAGTCTGATCTTGTATTTTGTCCAGCATGGATTGAAAGCTGTGAGAAAAAATAATCCTAACAATTCTGTACCTACAGTGCACTAAAATGAGTTTCAAGTTCATTAGAAATTAGTCCAGAATTTTCCAAAAAAATTGGGTACATGCTTGCTTGGTAAATCTTTCAAAATTCTTAAGGTACGAGAGTAGCTGAGAGTGAAAAAATAATTGTTAAAATTTCAGCATTTTATCAGCTTTATGGTTATCACAAGCACAAGAAACATCCATTACAAAGTGGAAAGTTGTCTTTCAAATTCCAGGTCATCTGTGGTGCTGTTTCAGCATATATCATATGCCCTTGGGTCTCAGGAAATACAACCAAAAGTAGCTGTTTAATATCAGAAATCATCAGTTTCGTAACTGTATGGTTGGCTTATCACACAAGCATTTCACTAACATTGCCTAATATATAGTGGTAGTTATATATTGCAGAGAGAGAAATTCTGCTTGTTTCAAATCCCCATTGACTTAACCATGGCCATGCTTAAACTTCGGCTCATTCATGTCTCTCTTCACTCTTAGATGTTAAAATTAATTGGGAAAAGAAAGCACAAGACAAGACATAGTCTTATCTCTTCTGGATGAAATGTGTTCTCACATATTATGTAGAAAAATCATCTATTTACTTGCAAACAAGACTTCATAGTTATGTTAACCTCATAAAGACTGATTTTCTCCATCTTGACAAACAGAAGGCAAAGAGGTGAACTCATGTTTTCCTTAACCAGAATATCTGCAGCTGCTATCTGAATTTACACATTTGTGTTTAATAGTTATTGGGAGTCTTTCTGACTATGGGGTAATCTAATCGATTCCAGGCATGTGACTCCCTGGTGGATAGGTAAACTAAGGAGAGTGGGGGTGAAAGGGAAACAACATGAGTTTCTTATAGGCAGATCTTCAGCCATCCAAGTCCTACTGGCTGTGGTTAAGCTGTGTGCCACCAGAAGCTCACTGATTTTTGGGGCTATGTAGCCAAAAAAACCTCTCATTTTCTTCTACAGAGTTAGCTCTAGATCCCATATATAGTATCTGTCTGCTGAAAAATAGTACCTAAATAACACTTAGAAGGACCTAGGCTTGATCATAAAAGTTTGCAAATCAGGGGAGTTTTTGCAAGAAACCAGGGGCTGGTCAGAATTTCCTCTACATAGATAGCAATAAGAACATCAGACTGCTGTTCACAGAATCACAGAATAATGGAATCAAGTAGGTCAGAAAAGGCCTCTGGGTTCATTGAGTCTAATCCATAGCCCAACACCACCCTGTCAGCCAGACCATGGCACTGAGTGCCACATCCAGTCTGTCCTTAAACATCTTCAGGGATTGTAGCTCCACCACCATCCAATATTTAATCACACTTTCTGTGAAGAATTTCCTCCTAATGCCCAACGTAAACCTCCCTGGGCATAGCTTGTAACCGTGTACTCTCATTCTGTGCTGTGGGGGTCTTCCTCTTCTATATATTGCAGAAGTGAAGCAACAGAAATATTTAAGAAAAATACAGACTTTTAGTTGACTCCTGGTAGCATCCCAGCAGCATGCAATCCTAATCTGTGCCCTGGTATGGACTAGACATTAAAAGCCGTAACATGGGAATATGTTTTATCAGAATGTGTTGACCTTTAAAGACTATAACTTTACTTAGTAGTGTACAACAGGAAGCTGAAACTAGAATTTCATCTGCTAAACTTAAACAGGAGTTTGAGAGGATGTTTGGAAGAAGGATGGAATAGGGATGACATCAAGAGAAACAGCTAAGTGTAAATTTTATACAGTCTTAAGTGAGGCTTTTATGAATACTTTTTACTTAGTTTGAACTTTGATTAAACTTCTAGGCAGTGAAAATTATAAGAGGGTCCTCTGTTATCAAAGAAAAGGAGAAATTAAAAGCGCGTCGTATATACTTACCCTCCCTTTCCTAGATCCTGGGCCCTTCATGCTTTGATACACACCCTGAAGGTATTTCAACCTTGATAAAATTTGGGCATGCCTCAGAGAAATCCTGAGAAAAAGGTCTACATCCTGGCCACCCTGCAACAATGCAAATAAGAGCAAGGCCTTTGCATTTTCAGAGATTTGTGTGCATTTCTGTGCCCACAATTTTCCTGAGAACTACTCCAAGTCACTGGAAAGATAAATAATTACACTTTTACTAAAGGAAGTTTTATTTAGCAATTCACTGTAAGGGTGTGACCCTTAAGTAAAGACATTTCATCATGTGGACATGTAAACATGTCACTTAATTTTTATAAAGTTCTTAACATTGTGTTCTTTGTGATACATGAATAGGCTGTAATGTTTATCAATTTTTAGTTAAAGTAATCATTGCAGAGAAACACAAGTACATCATCAGTGCAGTCAAAGGCGTTCTCAAGAATTTACATGTTTGTAATGCCAGAGATACACTTGGCTGAATATAGACTCAAGCATCAATTTCAAATGAAAAAAGATTTCTCCAGCTGCTGCCACATCTGTTGTCAGGACCTGCTGCTATGCCAATGAATGCATTTAAGCAATCACTACAAGAAGTCTTTGTCTCTTTGCATACACAAGAAAGAGAGATCCATCAGAGTCTGTGAGACAAGAATTTTTCAATGTGGAATATCAAAAGTGGAATTCAATCTTAATCGAAGATGCTGGATATCAAAATCTACTAGGAAAAATAGTAATTATAATACCAAAATAATCTGCAGATGAATGTCTCCAGAAGTTTAAAAGAGTATTAGGAAAATTCATGAAAAGTGGCTCAAAAAAATAGAATTACAAACCTTCAGCTGAAAACAAAAAGACTCATATGTGTAAATTGGCATATGACTGGTTTAAGTCGGTACCTTTTTACCCTTGAAGGACAAGAATCCTCAAAAATTTTTCTACAGTACTGTAGTGTTTCTTGACATATACGCTATTCTCACAAATTCTGTTTTTAAGCAGCACATGAATTGAGAAGTAAAGAAGTTCTCTGAAAATGTAAATAACTGGATGATTTCCTATAAAGGCATGAAGATCATCTTATAAAATTGCAAAATTTCGTCAGAGAAACCACTGGTTTAAGTGTGTATATATATGTATATATATATATATGTGTGTGTGTGTATATATACACACATACACACACATGAAGTACTTTTAAAATCGCTAAGATTTGTTTTTTTTGTTGCAGTTTTGTAAAAATCTTGGAGAGAGGAACAGACATATACACCGTACATTACAAACCATCTATTCAACGCTTTAAGAGGCTGGATAGCTTTCATGCCTGTGGTTGTTACACAATCTTTAAAACTGCTCAACCTATGAAGAATACCAATAAAAACAACCCTCTTCAATGATTTTCTTTTCAGGTCTGTTCTTTCATCATGAATTTGCCTTTTGGCATCTTTCTTACTGTATGTTCATTGCACTAGTCAAACAAATGTAGTGTCACAACCATCATAAAAAGTCAAGCATTCCAAGCTGAACAAATTGGTTTGCACCTGCCAAATACTGCACAATTGTTATTTTGATACATTGTGCATTAAAGCAAAATCCATCAGCTGAGCAGTTTGAGACAAAATAAAAGGTCTTATCATCTGGGGAGGCCTAAAAGACCGTCTATAGTGGTGGTGAAATCTCTGTGCCATGGTTTAATTTTGAAAGAACATTGTCTTATACTTTCAGTACTAGATTTTAATTCAGATATCTTCTGAGGAGATAGAGGTAGTAGTCCAGATAATAAAGCAGCTATTACAGCTGTTCTTCTCATGCAGCTATTTCTGCACCTTAGTGCACCATCTGGGAACTAAGGAACTCTCCATGGTGTTCACTGTCCATATATCCAATAAACTGATAGTCCTAGTTCCAAGAAGGTGGCTGCTGTCTGTGAACAGCAGGAAGCACAGGAGTACAAAGAAACTTTATCAAAAGGTTTATATTTAACAGACCTTTTCCTTTCCTCTTTTCTCTTTCCTGGACTGTCTATTCTTCACTGAGGTACTGCTTTCTAACCTATTTTAACTTTCTCCATTCTTGGAGTCCCAAATTCTAATCAGCATTTTTCTCTTTGAAAATGAAATTGGAATGCAATTTCCACTGGAGAGTGCAAATCCATCTTTACTACAGAAGTGATACAATACACTTCTATCTCCCAGAAATTATTTTAGATGTCTAAA
>JANRGV010000075.1:47847235-47858645 GCA_024734035.1 Alethe castanea | reverse complement strand
GGGGAGGCTGGAGCTCTCACGAATTCTGCCTTGGGCTGCAGGGGCTGGGCAGTGGGGAGGCTGGAGCTCTCACGAATTCTGCCTTGGGCTGCAGGGGCTGGGCAGTGGGGAGGCTGGAGCTCTCACGAATTCTGCCTTGGGCTGCAGGGGCTGGGCAGTGGGGAGGCTGGAGCTCTCACGAATGCTGCCTTGGGCTGCAGGGGCTGGGCAGTGGGGAGGCTGGAGCTCTCACGAATGCTGCCTTGTGCTCTTCTCTCCCAAGGGCCTGCATAGCGTCCAGGGACCCCTACTGCGGATGGGTGAAGGAGAGCGGGGTGTGCACGCAGCTGGTCCTTGGCTCCAAGTGAGTAAGGGCTCTGGCTGGACTGGCCGTGAGCTCTGGCACTGGTGCCAGCCAGTCTTGGGCTCAGCTATTTGAAACACGAGGCTTTCAGAGAGGGAAAAATGTGGGAAGTGTTTGTTCCTACCTTATTTGCATTCACCTCTGAAGTGTCTCACAAATTTTTTTGACGTGAACAGTCAGCTGATTGGTAACTGCTGAAAGAGGAGGAAGAAGAAACTGAAAGAGCTGTATTAAGGTCCACATATTATTGAAAGGAGTGAATTGGATGGATATGTCTGGACCAGCCTACACTGGAGCCATCACAGCTGATTAAAGAGGCAATAGAATCCAAATTAAATTACTCAAGTAATTTGTCCACTGAAAACAAAACCAGTCCTTCTAATTTACTGTGCATTACTAAGAGGAATAACAGAGCACAGTAAGGGCTTAAAACAGATTTAGAGAAGTGCTGGATCTCCCCTTGCTTAACAGTAGAATTTAATTATTTTATGATAATGAAAGTCTGTGAAGGTTAGAGGGAGCAAACCCACTTTAGAGCTCACATTTCTTGCCCACTTACTTCTGACACATGACACGACTACCCACTCTGAGCTATACAGCTATCCTCTCTCATGGTAGTAGTGGAAGTGTAGCACGGACATCACAGAACCTTGACAGCTCTACCTCTGACGCCACTTAACCCTGCTTGTCTACAGGTCCTCAGTACATAATGGACGAGTTACAATCCCTGTGCTCTTGTTTTGTTCTTAATTTGCTGATTTCCCCCATCTGCTGGGGATGCTGTGGCTGTATGTGTCTGTGTATGCTTGACTACAAAAGTATAGGCTGTTTCTGATTTGACATTTGGCAAGATAATGATAAAATGTACCCATGTCCATATCAGGTTTTTCATCACTCCAAAAGTGCTTGGGACTTCTTCATCTTTCATTGAAGTTGTAGGGAATTTTTGTGCCTCACTTCTAAAAGCAGCTCCCACTTTCATCAACAGTTCCATCGAGACAGAGGCCATGCAGCTTGCAGTGATGAAGTCTGGAAGTGTGCAAGGCAGCTCGTGTTCTGTACAGTGCTTAGGAATGGGGTCCAGATCAGCTGTGAAGATATCTGGTGAAGTTCTAAGCTAGCCAACAGGAGGCAGAGATGTTAGGTGCCCTCCTGGAGTAAGTGACAGTGGAGCAGGTGTTCTAAGACTTAGAATGAGTTGTCTGCAAGGGTAACTATGCCTCAAGGACAGGATCCTAATACAGACAAGGGCTTGTATTTGGAAGTTTTCCAAGGCTCTTGACATGCACCTTTAACCACACAGGAAGTTGGAAGAACAGCTTCAATAGTTATCCAAAAATCACAGAGAGAGGTTGGGAGCATGAGCAGAGCACATCAGCTAGAAAAGCATGTGAGTGTTTGCCAGTAGAGCCCCCTGAGCTGACGGGAGCACCTTTGGTGGGATGGACCTTGTGCCTTGCAGCCTCATCCAGTGCTGTACCTAAGTGATTGCTGAAATGCAGGTTTCTTCCTCAAGCACAGTACCTGCCCAATGGTAGGTACTTCTCACACAGAAGTGCCATGCACCCGATCTACTCTGCGCACAGGTTAAGGTAGGGTTACAGTTGCTTTTGATAGCATCATGTATTTAACAGTTTGAAAAATGCATTGTCTTTGCTTCCCTTGGTAACAAGGCATGCAGTGGATTGTTAAAAAGTAATAATATAAAGACAAAGTATCATCAGAAGCCAAGAAATCATTAAGCATTGATGAATAGCTCAAATGTGTATGTTGTGGTTTTTCAGCCTTTGTGTGGAATTTCCAAAGAAATAGCCAGTTTCACAGCAGGGATTTATTTCACTTGAACATGTGATTATTTCTTTCTGGTTATGCCTATGACTGTTGTCATACATACTGTTTTGTTTCTTTCTATTATTTAGACTGGCATTTGAACAGGACATAGAACGTGGCAATACAGATGGCCTGGGTGACTGCCAAAGTAAGCAAAGCTTTTACCTCTATTTACCATGTGTCACAGTATCCTTCTAAAGGCCTCAAATCACCATTACCTGTCAGGCATTCTTTCATAGCTACATAAGCCACAACAGAGACAGCAATGTAGCTAATGATGCAGGTTCAGAAGAACTGTTGTTTAAATGTGTTTGAGGAAAATAGCCCAGTTCATGTGGTTTATACGAACACTGGACTTCAGAGTGGTTGATAATGAGAAAACCTCAGCTCTAGAGGATACTGATTACAGCAATGGCATAATGAATTTGGGTCGTTGTGTTTTTTAGCCCTAGTGGTGGGCTTGTTTATGTAAATGTACAGAAGTGGCTTCGTTTCTTGGTGTAGTCTGTGACTTGGACTACATTCCCATGCAGAGCAATGAGACAGTAAAATATATCTTCAGTTCTGGATCTGGATCAAGAAATGACAACTACTTAGTTTGTGAGTCTTAGGGAATTTTACATACAGTCTGGACAGCCTCATGGTATTAAGGGTTAGGTACTATTGGCACTGCCTAAGAAATTTCAGTGGTGAACCTTAAGCATTGACAGCATGTGCTGGAAGCTTAAACATGGTCTTTAAACATTTACAGTTTTGTACTGAAATGCTTAAAAGTGCATAGCTTGTACTGCATGCAAAGAAACCCTGCATGCTGATTTCTGAGCCTGCAGGAATACCAACATCTGTGCCCAGGACAGCTCTTGTTCCAAATGTTTTCACCGAGGTTGGTTTGGTTCTGAGCTGCAAACATTATTTATAAACCTCATGAAATCAAGACTTGCATTCCTTTCAGTGTAATTTGGACTGATGCAACAAAACTGATGAAGCTGAGGAATCAATGTACAGTGAGAGAGTCATTACTTCTGCAGTGCAGAGAAAAATAACAGAGGGCTAGACTGTGCCACAGAACATAGTGTGGGCCAGGTGCTGTGGAGAAAGCCAGAGCCTTCTCATGCCTTGTGCATCCTTATTCAAGAGCCACTAATTATGGACATTACTCTGATTACTGTGCTTGAAGGAGTACAAGGATTTCAGCCTCTGTCCTAAGGTAGGGTAATATAGACTGTTGCGAAGATTTTTGCAGGAGGTGTACACGTAGGCCTCCCCTCTGTTCCCCTATAAAATGGGTTAGCACCAAAATCAGGCCAGTTCCCAGCTGGTGTATCTTTGCCCCTTTCAGCCAGTTCTGCTCTCCTTGGGCAAATAGGTTAGGCAGGATTGCAATGCACCTGGTGTCCGTTACATATAAAAGGATGGTAGGAAATTATTCAGGAACAGCACATTGTGCTCATGGAGAGAGATCTGCTTCTGTGCAGACAGCAACAAAGCCCATGCCCTGCTTAAATCCCTCTTTAGCCCTGAATGATGCACTGAACCTTGACACTGCACAGGGGTAGATTTCATTCCCTGCTAACGCAGCTGATTTTATTACTTCACGTGATCTTGGGTCACCTGAGTTTTGTCCTCATTGACTCACATTGCTGGCTGCATCCCCTGCAATGCCTTGCCTTCGACTAGGATTTGCAAAGAAAGCAGGGAGGACACTGGCCCTCCTGCTTTGCTACCTCCTGTACAGAGCTGGTCGTGAGCACTTTCAAAGCCAGACATTGTTTTTGGGTGTGTCTGAATATTAGTTTTGCCTGGGTCCTTAGTGTACAAATCACATGCATATAAGTATCAGCTGAAACATTAATGGTTATTAGCAGCAAACTTACTTATAAGAAAAAACAAGAGAGAAATAATGATTTTTCCCCTGTTATTTGTCTTTCAGATTCCTTCGTAGCCCTGAATGGTAAGGAAGTTCTTAGTTTCAATATTTGTTGACAGCAAATCCGTTTCGGAGGAATCACTTTTGACTAAACTTTTAAATATTTTCATACTTTTGTTATATTTAATGTTTCTTCCCAATTTATTTTTGTTCGTAGACATTTCAACTGCTTCCCCTGATCATGAAATGTCTTACTACACAGTGTATGGTCAGTTTATGAGTGTTTTTAAAAATTCTCCCCAAATCCTTGTGTTAGCTAATAGTTCCTTTACTCAAATAGTTGTTACCCTATTTTACTTGTCTTGTCTTGGTTTGAGGGCCCGATTCACTAATCACAACTAGGATTAAGTCATACCTTTTGATTTTCAATCCCTCTTTTCTTGTCTTCCCTCAAAAGTGTCTCCACTGAATTAAAGTCAGATATGGCCTATTTCAATGGCATGCCAGCAGACATGATTAAGAGCATGCTTCACCTGAACACTCAAAGAAACACTTGGGTACAGTGATGAATCTTATCTGTTCACCAGGACAAACAAGTCAGTAGCTCACATCCCACTCATGAGCTGCCCAGGCTGGTGTGATTACTGCTACAGCAGCCAGTCAGAGATACCTTAGGGAAAGCAGAACTATCCCTGGGTTACAGAAACATCTCTCAGAAGGAAAATTAGCCTTTTACCCATGTGGTTTGAGCCTGGATTATGCCTCATTTCCTAAAAGTTCTTGTCACTTCTAGGGTGAGTCGTTTATGTTGTCTATTCAAATTTACATAGCAAATTAAATGACCTAAACTGAAGAGGATAATTTCTGCAAGCCTAGAGTAGCAGGTTCCCATGAGGCAGCTGTTAATCTGGGCTCATAGTGCTTTCTGCCACTTTGTTCTTCATATTTGGAAGTAGATTATGCTGGTTCTTGGAGTGAGGAATAAATGTCTTCATGAGGAGTCACTGCTGAATAAATAATCACTTTAAATTCAAACCTAGATGTATATTGCAATAGCTTTTCTCATAGAAATCCTGAACAAGGACAAGTACTCACAAGCCTAAGAGGATATGTGGTATTGCTGCCAGTGAAGTCAATGGCAGAATTCCACGTGGGGTGGGACCTTCCTTGTGAAGTTCCTTTCAGGCTGTGTGAGACCAGCAGTTCATTAGGGCTAGATCAAATTCACCCAACGTTTGGTTGAACACAGCAAGAGGTGTGTTAATGGGAAGCTGTGATGAACTTTTAATTCCTTCTTTCTTCTTGTGCCTGCAGAGTATGTAGGTATAAAACTGAACCAATGACAGCTCAGTACAGCAGAATAGAAATAATTGGAGGCACAGTAATGTTGTTCAACATTTGTAAAAATAAAATCAAATTCCCACTACTGTTTATTACCAGGAAATGAAAAATGTGCAGGTGAAACTTATTTGAAAGTATGGTAATGAAAACCAGTAAAGGGAATCTACAAAATCAAAGGCAAGTTGAGACTTTCTAACACATGGAAGACTCACAGTTTCATCTGCCTATACGGTTTATACTTTCTTTCATTGTGAAATGGCTGTTTTTCTAATGCACTGAGTGGTAATTAAAGAGTAATAATAAAATCTATAGTGCTGAATGTAAAGATTGAGAGAGGGGCTTTGGGCATAGTGCTAATGTGCCAGAAATGTTCTAGATTTCCTGCTTCTAAATGAATTCCATAGTCTGCAGAGTGATAGCTGTGAAACTGTGGTTCTGGATCTTGACAGCCAACTTTAGTTAAAACTGGTATTTGAATCCAACCAAGAAAGCAGAAATGTGTTTCAAGTGAGCAGCAGAATGAAAAAAGCTGAAGTCCAAGGGAGTACAGTTAACAAAAGAGAGTGCATTTTACTGTCCCGGCATGCCAAGCTCAAAGACAGACTCCATAAATGAACCCAGCTTTTAAAGTAGGACCTTACAGACAGGTGCAATGCAAACACACTGACCCAGCATTAACATGGATTCCTGTCCATGTTCTGTCTTTTACAGCTTATTTCATTGACCCATTTCAGGTACATCCTGATAATGTGGTCTCTATGCAAGTTAGCTCCTCCTTATTGGTTTAGTTAAAACACCTATTCTGATATTTTTGCAGTTGGGCTTTCTTTTCACCTACCACTAGTCACCTCTATTGATCTTCCACATCAGGGGTGCAAAAATTCTAGGAATGAGGTAAACTAGTATCGATAAACATGTTCATGTTTGCCAACTGTAGTGAATGGTCTGAGTAATTTTGTATCTTTAAAAAAAAAAATTATGAATTATCCATCTTGATGTTACTGAGAATGTTTTAATGCAAAGGTAAATTGTATGTCATAATAGATTAAGCCTCAGAACACTGGTATCAGAATACCAACCAAGTGAATGTTCAGTGGGCTAAATATACCCAAAGTCATCTGAAGCTCCAAAAGAAGTCATAAGGCCTGATTCTCTTCCTTTATGCCACTACAAGTCATCCTCCTTCAACAGACTTACTGCCAATCTATAGTAGTGTGAACAAAAGGAGAACCAAGCCCTTAATCTTTGTATTCTTGACACCAGCCTCCTCCTGAGTTTGGCACATGGGCTCTCTTCCTCAGGCAGTCTCACATGATCAGTTGCAAAGAAGCGAAGTGCAAAGTCCACGCAGGTGACTCCAGTGACACTCAAGGAGAGCATGGTAGACTGAAGGTCTGGATGCAGCAAGTCAGAGAGAAATTATGCAGGAGCCACATATTTAAACAAGGAGATTAAGCTAGATCACTCTGCAAAAATCTGAGCATCTTAAATTACCTTTGGAAACATCAATTCTTAGTGAATTGGGCCCTTATATTATCCCCTAGCCATAGTCCTTTTTCCCTCTGTAGTATTGATTTAACTTTCCCTCTAATTGTCTAATTAGGTTGCTATAGCTGTTAATAGGATAGCGTGCAGATATTTTAACCTCTGAGATTCTAATGACTTGTGCATATTAGACCAACTATCAAATACCGATAGTATTGAATCTGTCTTTGTTTTAAACCTGAAAAAAAAACTCTTCACGTTTTACAAGTGCACTTCAGAACAAGCTATAGTTGCAGAAGTGCAGCCTTTCTGAATCATTATCTGTGCTTGTAGACACTAAGTGCTTTTACTCTGCCTCTGTTACTTGATTACAGCACTCCAAATGAAAAGTTTTTCCAAATAATGGAAGCATCTAAACCAGATTTTTTTAAAGTGTGTCTATTTGATTTTCACATGTTTTCTTTAAACAAAGACATTTGAAAAGCACTATGTGTACAGTTATTTGGATGCTTTGTTTTAAAACAAAGGCAGAATTGGTTTTCTAGATTTTTTTTATTAACCATTATTAACACAGAGGTACTGGCCACATCTCAGATGTGCTATAGCCTCATTAAATTTCAACAAAGCTTATTTGCAAGTCAGAGTGGTAAAAAATGCCGTAATGGGAAAAAAAGGCCCACTAAATGTTACAAACTATATAATGCATTGTAAAGGCTTGATAATGGCTCTGTGTGAGAGGGCGCCAGGACTGGGTTACCTGCCACTTCAGTTTTTTCTCTGTTTATGAGAGAAACTTAAGTAGCTTATACACTTGTGGTGCCATTCTGCTCAGAGGTGAAATTCACCTAGTGGGTCTGGCTATTCAGGCACTTACAGGACACTGTGATACTGCTTACAGGAGCAGTATCACTGTCTAGTAGTAAGTGTTTGCAAAATACAGCTCTAACACAACTGGGACAGGCTATTAAGGTTTAATCTGAGCCTGCCCTACTTCCTTAAAATCAAATGGAAGAAAGTTTGTCTCGATCATCTGTGCAAGCTTACTTCTCAGTGTGTACTAGACTAACACATTAGTAACAGAGAGAATATACTGATTCCTTTTTGTGTGGAACCTCTCTCTATCTAGTGGCCATCTGGTACACATTAATATCTTTACAAAGCCTTAGCTTTCCATTACCAGGAAGTTCTCTGCGTATTGGCAACATATGGTTCAAGAAATTTATTTTTTTTCCCCAGAGAATGTGTCCCTTAGGCATATACTTCCTCTAGATTTCTGTATTATGAAATGTTTTTCTTTAACCATACTTACAGGTTTTCCTTAGAAAACCTTTTCTTTAAGCACACTTAAAAGCGCAAGTGTCCGGAAGGAGATATAGGCATATAAATGCATATCAAACACAGGCATATAATGTGATTGCTGCTTGGCAAGATTTTCTTCTCTCTTACCTCCTCATCAAGCAATGACTAATTGCTTTCTTATGTTGAGTGCAGCACTATGTGTAAGCTGACCAAATACTGTACGTGTTACTGTTGCAGCTGAGTGGGGTATACACTTGAAGACGGGAACCCTATGAATGCTTGCACTGCGGCTTAGTCCTCAGGGAAAAGAGAACACAAAAATTCCATAATTTCTATTCTCTAGCCTGTTCTCTGCCCTGTTACGTGTCTTGTTCCTTGGGGATGACCACAGGAGTTGACAAGCATAAAATAGTGTTGGAGTGAATGCTTTCAGCACCCAGCATATTTTTGCTTCAAGAGGGCATGTGTTTGCAGCTGCTGGACCTCTACCTGTCCCTTTGGACACAAACAGTGCTGCAGGACTGATATGGAGCAGGCAGCACGTTTGGGTTGGATTTCACATGGAGTCCTCTATCTGTGTGTCACCAATGTTCCCAGCCATGACGGGGCTTATGGAAACCTTTTAAAAGAGGATAACATTTGGCTTTTCTTTTCTATTTGAGCAACATTCAAAACTCTGTTGTAACAAAACAGAGCATTAAATTTGCTGTTTTAAGGAATGATGGCTGGGAGAAAACACACCTTCTACTGTAAGAGGGTAAAAAGAAAATCCACTGCCCTTGTCAGTATAAAACCTTCAGACTGACATCTAAAGCTAAATTGTGTTAACAATTAGTTGTAGTTGAAGGTTGGCTTCATGGTGAGAACACTGTAAATTTAAACAATTTTCTTTTCTAAGCATACAAGTTAATGGAGTTCATTGTGGCCACATCCTATGCAAAACATAGTCCAAAGTGCTCCCATATATAATTTGATTCAGTAAATCAAAAGGACTCCTCAAAAACTTACAGAGGAACACAAACTTTTTTTTACTCTAAAGTTAATATTCAACAGGACTTCTTTAAATCATAATGGCATCTTAATAGAAGCTGCTGCATTTTGCTGACTTCACCAGTAGATCAACACCATGAAGCTGGTGAAAGGCTGGGTAAAAAGAAGCATGTGGGTGCATCAAAAAGCTTGGGGACACTGCTGGCCAACACTTAGATTTTTGATTGTTGGAGTAGAATTGAGTTCATCTAGGTTCATCATCTCTCTAGATTTCTGAGAGCTGGGGCTGTATGGCTTTAGAAGCCATTTAAAACAGCATTTTTGAGATGCAGCTTTCAACAGCTTTGTGCTTATCCAGGAGCTGTTTAAAATAAACTCCAGAAGCACAGACTCTACCTGTCCAGTTCTGTTTCTTCTCTGTGAGGCTTAAATTTCAGCTCCTTGTGTTGATCTGTCTCTGCCCCAGTGAATCTCAAATTATTTTTCTGAGCAGTGAAGCAAGATCAAGGAAAGGAGCAGGGAGAGGGTCCCTGCTAGGGCAGCCTGTAGGCTGGTGATTGGACTCCTCTCCAACTGAGATTCATCTAAGGAAAGAAAATTAATTTGCTGGGCTGTTCAAAAGGAGACAGGAGAAAGGAGGGCTGCTGTCAGTCTGTCTAGTGTTATCTGACAAAAAGTGTTGTATGCCATTCTGTCTGTGAATAATCCAATTCTGTTAGTTTGTGTTTGAGCATGTGTCAAAAATCCTTTTTTTAATGGGCTCTTTAAGAAAAGTAGGTAAGGGAGTATAGTTACTCCACATCAAATTAAGGAGGCCCAGAACTCCTTGAATCCAGATGAAAATATATCACTTTTTCACGTGTGCCAAAAGGAAACTTTCAGAACGGTTTGGAGGTCAAAATGTTGCGATGATGGATGGTGTTTGGTGCCCTCTGCCCAAAGCAGCTGAGCCACTGGAAAGTCCATGTGGGAGCTGTCTTTCAGAGACAGTAGACTCCAAGCATCTGAAGCCTTTTAGGTGCTGATGTACTTTTCAGATGCAGCTGCAAAGAGTGTAGGAGTCTACAAACACGCCGCTGTCCATCCAAACCACCTTTCAAATTGTGCTGTATTTCCACTGGGGCAAGTTCTGTGAATGTGCTGCTTGTTGGGGTGTATATGATGTAAGAAGTGGGTCAGTCTTGTTCAGGGCAGCAGTAACCATGTCTAGAGCATCTGTGATGGAAAAAAGGCGAGTGAGACCTGTCTCAGATGCTGCTGGAGTCACGGTTCTTGGGCAGATCCACGCGGCGAGGCGTTGTCACTCTGAGAAGAAATGGTGTTTGGTCTTGTGCTTATTTCAGAGCCATTTTGGGCCATCAGCTCAGACAGGACCAGTAGTGATGGTGCAAGCAGGTGTGAGCACCAGGCCTGCGACGTTTCCTGTCTGGAGAGGAATGCCACAGTGTGAGCACGTGGGTGTTAGGCAGTCCTTCATTCCCCTGGGGGCATGAGGTAGAGTGCCCATGATGTCACCATTTTGTAGTTCTTTTGGCATTCCCATCCAGTTTCAGCCATTCTGGGCATTGTTCTGTATTAAATTGATTTTTTATTTGCTTTTTGACTGAGCCAGTATCAGACAGCATGGGCTGACACTTCAGTTTCAGTCAGCCACATGTACTGAATCCAGACAAAGGGTGCTTGACTCAGATGAAGTGTGCTTATCCTCCTTCATACTCATTTAACTCTGTTGAGAAGCACTGCCAGCTCAGTGGCAGCACCTTTTAGCACCCTGATCTGGAAGCTTCCAATCCCCTCTTTCTTTGGAGTCATGCTTTGAAGGACTTTTGAAGTATGGCTCAGCCTAAGACAAGATGTTCACCCGTCACAGAAGCAAAGCAGTGCATACATCCCTGAGCGTGGGGAGGTAGCGGGGTAAGTGACTAATGAGACTTGTCTTCCCTACCTGTATTTATAATGTAAACAGGACACTCCAGTTCCCTAGTCCCAAGCACCACCACTTCTGACTCTCGCGCTCGACAGGGTTATGATGCTAGGGGACGCATGCTGGATTGGAAGGATCCGCTTGGTTCATCTGAAAATACAGATCCATATGTGGCAGTTTCGTCCCATAATCATCAAGACAAGAAGGGTAAGGCCTTGGAAATGACATCCTGCGGTGAGGAGGGAGGGGGAGGACAACTAAAGTGTAACTACTTCCAGCTGGCTCAGAGTAACATGTAATGAATCTCCCGTGCTATAATTAAAAGCTTATC
>JANRGV010000075.1:47764106-47778988 GCA_024734035.1 Alethe castanea | reverse complement strand
AGTCTAATTTGGAAATTTTTTCCCAGGGCACCAGCCTGTGATTTCTTTTTTCCCGGAGCATCCCATGGCTCTGTGGAAACAATGACACATTTGTGCCTCCCAGTGACCACCACTGATGCAGAATGGATGCAAGCAAGGGAAATGACACCTCAGTTGTGAGTAGGAGAGGGGAGGGAGCCCACACTGCTGAAGTCCAGGCTGCGGTGTGGTCCCCGAGGGCTGAATTGGGTATTGGTGGGTCAGAGGGCAGAGCATGAGCCCAGCACTGGTGTCACATCTACTCCTCTGCCTGTGGATCACGAGCATTTTGGAGGCTGAGTAACCACTGAGAAACAGAGTTTGCAGTTAAATGTATTGCTGTCTTTTGTTTCAACTTCTGATTCAGGCTAATTGCAACTGCTCTTACCCAAGACTGACCCCTTCCACTCTTTCTGGCTGCCCCAAATTACTAAAGACTATCTTGGACTTCCCCTCTTTGAAAACTGAGGAGTTCCATCATGCAAGCAAATTCGTATTTGAGACAAAACATGCAAGGAAGGTGGAGGGCCTTCTTACTGGTCAGACACATGCAGGGATAGGTCACAATGGGGAAGATGTTGCACTATTCTGGTGGCATTTCACTTACAGCTTTCAGGGAATGCTCATGCCAGAGGCAATGTCTGGCCAGACAAGTCTGGGGACGGAGGTCCCGTTTGGGAGGGCTAGCAAGCAATAAAGGATCCTTACCAAAAAACCACCAGAGAGCAGCAGCCAGGTCTTGGCAGTTACCTCCCTGTGTCTGGACAGCTGCTATTCCTGGGGGAGGAAATGCATGTCTTTCTTCCAAGTCGCCATGTGTTCCCATGAGCGAGAAATCATGGTGAAATTCCACCCTGAAAACTGACTGCAAATGCAGCATCTTCTCACATAACCAACCTGCTCAGCCTGTGAATTGTCACTTTTGCTGATTTCAGGTGACTGAAATAGATTTTTACTACCTTCTGCTTTCTAGTTGCATAAAACTGACACCACTGAGAGCAAGAGAAAAATAAAAAGGTTTTCTCTATTTCATCAGTTTTCACATTTCCTTTACCAGGGACAGTACAGAATGATGCAGAAGACACAGTTTCATGTACGGATCCCAACCAGTTATGAAAAACAATAAATATAGACCCCTACACTACACTTTTTCCTGGGTTATTTTTTAGAGCAGAGCCACTCTAATGCTTTATAAAATTACTTCCTGAAGACTGCATTTTTGCAGCAGCACAGCTATTTTTAGCAACCAAAACAGACTGTTAAGCTAAAAAAAACAACTGTGAGGCACATCAATGACCTGACATCCTCAGCTTTAACTTTGCACCTACTCTACCAAAGGGTCTTTCAGTTTATCTGATCTGTCAGAAAATATCCCAGACAATGAATTACTAGTGGAATGGTTTCTCCAACACCATTCAGCAATCTTGGCACTGAGCTAACAGAAGAAGAGAGCTACAGCAGACAGGTTTTCCTTAAGTGCTTTAAGGAAGGTCTGACGATGTCTTTGCCATCACACAGCCTTGTCAAGTCACCTACTTGGCCCAAGTAGAGGCTCCAAGCTCTGTGTATACGCCCTGGCAGCAGAAATGGTACTGGTTCTGTTTGCTTCTTTTCAGTGCAGGGTATTTGTATGGCATTGACAGATCTTCAGGTATAGCAAGGGAAAGAGCAATCAGACAACAGACGACAATTTTGGGCTGTGCAAGGAAACATGGTGAACAAAGACCAGCGAGCATATAAATCCCCACCTGGTCAATTATGAAGTTACATCTTTATCTGTCATTGTTACCCAGAGGAGGGAAATGTCCAAATCTCTGGCAGTTTCGCGCAGCACCAGCTGCAAGACATGCCAATAGCTCTAATTGCTGAAAACGTTGTTGTGGTGATGAAATCAATGCTTTATCTTCACTCTCAGTAACAGCCAGGGATACTGATCTGAAGCCAAAGTCTTTCCTCACGGAGACACATGCTACTGCAGCAATTGGCTTAATCAGCCCTCTGATATACACGGTCATTGATCAAGTCCCATCCAACTCTTTACACACCCAACACTCAAAATGCAGATGCCCATCATTTGAAGGCCTAAAAACATACCTCACCTGGGGGAAATTGTTTCCAAATCCCAAAGACAGGAACCAGAATAGCTGCTGCTGGCACCAGTGCTGAACAGTCAGTATTCCAAGCCATGGCCACTGCTCTCAGCCTTGTGCCAAACTCTGCAGCAGCTGTGCCTGAGGGGAGTGATGCCAGTCCATCCATTCCCTCCCCAGAATACTTAGAGAGGGGGTGAGGGAGAAAGAGAAATAAATAATTTCCTCTCACCTCTTGTCTTCCCCTCAAAATGGGGTGAGGCACTCTCAAGGCACCTGGAGGAGCTGCTTCTCTGCTCAGGGGCTTCAAGGGAAGCTTCAACAAGTTCATGAGGAGAGAGAGGGATCTTGCCACCCATTTGGGGCTAGGAAGAAATATACAGCTTCCAAAGCTGATGGCTGTCCCCTGTGGTGTTAGGTGGAACAGATTGCACCTCCACATGCAGCCTGGCCTCACCACCAGCAGGGTGATGTGTCTCCTGCTCATATCCCAGGCCAAAGCACCCTGGACATTACCTCCCAAGAGCACTTCCCAAACACAACCATTCACTAGGTAGGTTTCCGCAGGAGCAAACCCCTGGTTTGGATATTCTGGGATGGACTGCAAATCCATGACCAGCCAAGCTGACACCTCAGAATTTGAATAAAAACTGTCTCCATACTGTTTCTTCCGCTCAACACCTTGTGGGTTAAATTTTTATTGGGAAGATTGACTCTTTTACCAAGAGCCAAATACTCTAGGATGTTTGTGAAGTAATTTGGGGGTGTTTTGGGATAATGAAGGCCATATTCCAAGGACGGTTTTTAGTATGCTTTCCTTTCATCCATGTGTGGAGATGGGAGGGGTAGGTAAGGTGCAGATCATAAAAAAAGGTAGTGCTTAAAAGGTAGATGTTAAATAGGTAGTGCTGAAGCAACAGTAAAGAAATAACAAGTGGTTATGTCACAAATGAATACTTTAGGGTCACCCAAGGAATCACCATCAAAGATATCAGCAAAAATGGGTTTAATACATCTTTATAAAAATAATGTGCATTAACAAAGTTCAGTGGCAAAGTTCACTCTATCACCTACTACATGGATGAAACATACAAAGGCAAATCAAGTTATAATCCATTTAGAATGACAGAGACCAAAGTTGCAACAGGGTATGGGAGGCTCTCCCCTAGAGTCATGAGGCTGAGAGTGAACCCCTTGCTGTCTAAACTCCTGAAGAAGCCTAGCTGCCCCTAGGGCCAATCTTAGTCTCAGACTTGGACAACTGTTTGCATCACAGGAATCAATTTGTTTGTAAAGGAATCAATTACATTATTTCATTAGTATCAATTTAGCATGCTATCAGCCACTTACCAAAGATCTGTTGCAAAGAAGGAATCTCTCTGCCTTAGGTAAGGAAGGATGTCTTGATCTCAGGTAAAGAATCTCAAACTTCAAGAGGCATCCCAGCTCCAGGGGAGATCACACTTATGCAGCCACACTGCCTAGCAGGGAGAGCTCAGTTAGGCTGTCATATTTATGGGATAAAGCAGTTGGCTCACAGTTCAATTGCATACAGAAAGAAGGGTAAGCACGAGACTCCTTGCAGCCACACATACGGGTCTTGGCAAAACCTCCTGCTCTCCTTGCATTAGCAGAGTCCACATGCTCCAAGTCCACGTGCATTGATGCTCCCTGGGTCACTCTGCCCTTTTGCGGCTTACCTGGGGAGATTTTGTCTTGCCTGTGGCCCAGGTCTTTACCTTCTTTGGAGTTTGTACCAGACTACTGCCAGTTTGATAGAGGATGTTGAGTGCATCCATCACAGGTGAATGCTCCAAGTCTGTCAATTTGTCAAACCTGTCTAGTGTGTCAATTTGTGCAAATCAACATCAGTGAAACCAAGTAAGCTCCATCCACTGGGGAGCTGACCCCTTACTGCAGACATTTCCTGATTCTCAGCTTCCATGAGGATGAAACAGCAGGCTGGTTCTATACCCATCTGAGTGACAGCATTCAAATATTTCCAAATATTTTTAATGTTCCTTTCTTGCTTGTCAGGGTTACATATCCTTGGATAGGATTTCTATAACAAGTTCCTAACATCCTTTTACATACCCTTAAAATTGCCTGTAATGTTAGAGAGAGCTCTAATTTTGCATAGTTTAAATCAGTCATAGCTGCAGAGCTGTTATATCCTGTGCATCTTGCCTCAAGGCACAACGTAAATGAAAGTGCAGCTAAGAATAGGGCCTTGTGTCTCAGCTGAGGAGAGAAGCATGTGCCTGCCTACATAAGGAGAAGTAGGTTATGTTTCTAATAACAAGCAACTTTTTTCTTTTTCTTTTTTTACTGAAAAAAATAAAATGCCAAAAGTATCAACAAATTTGAGCTGATCTATTCTCCTTGCCTCATTCCTAAGCAGATAAACTATATATACAAGAAAAACAGACAGATAGAAAATTCCCAAAGGAGAATCTTGTCTTGTTTAAGATATAATGAATTCAGTCTTCAGAGACCATGAAGTCTGAGAGTTTTTAAGCTCTGTAATGTCAGTCGAATAATTATCTCACAAAATGCATTTGTGTAGGTGAGGTCCCTCTGGTTTAGTTGTTTTCCTGCTATGAAATGGAAAACTGCTAGACCCTTGGAAATAAAAGCACAGGGAAATCAGAGAACATCAAGTTTGTGTAAACACTGCTTTCTACTTGTATTCTTCACCTAAGTCTTGGTGATGAAACACCTTAGAAATAAAGCTTCTCTGTGACACAGACTTCTCTCCCAGTTGCATGTGCAGACAATCAGAGTGAAACATTAAAATAAGGAAAATCAAATGTGTTGCCAAATAGTTGAGTGCTAAACATGTCATTAACTGAAAATCTTACACTGGGTTGATATACAGACATTTCAGAAAGCCATCCTTATCAAACACATTTACATTAAGTTCATTAAAAATAGAGTATTACTGGACTTGTAAAGTGACTGTGTCATTAACTTAATTAGCTTTTTTTCAGATGCAGAATATTTTCTATTTAGGAGATAAAATCTGGCTGCGTGGCCCTGTGGATGTGGAACTGGATTAAGAATTAATCCGTTAATTGGCTGGGCAATTGGGCAAAGTACATAATCCCTCTGCATGATTCATATTTCTTCATCTTTAATACAGAGTTTTCATGCACTTCAACTTTCCCAAAGTGTTTTGATTTACACAGATAAAAGGCTTATATTAATTACTATAGATGAATACGGAAATGCCATAAAAGCATTGCTTAATGAAATATTGATTTAAAAAATATCAAGTAGGGCTAAGCCTTCGCCTTAGATGTTGAGGAAACGCCTGTGAAAGGGGGGTCTCAGATCAGTCTCCTCAGAGATGATTCATGGCTCTGAACAGAGCAGACAGGATACTCAGAAGTACTGAGTTGCTCAGGGGAAAAGCCAAGCCCAGGGTCTCCTAAATGTCCATCTGGGATTGCCATCAACAGTCCAACAGGCACCTGAGATGCCACCACTGCTCACTGAAAGATCCCTGGTGACTCCAGTGTCTTTGGGCTGCTTTTTTTGTTAAGTGGAAATTAAACTTAGGGGAGTTGAGGGTATAATTTTCATCTCTTGCAAAAATCTTCCAATTGTATGCTCCGTCTCTTTTAGTGGAGAGTGGCCTGGACCTGTAGAGGGAGGGGGAGCATTTAAAGTTTGGTAACTAACGAGGCTGTGTGGAACCAGAGAGACCAGAGATATGGGGAGGAGGAGGCAGTGGTTTCTGATAACTAAATTAGGGAATCAACAGAGAGCTGTTTAAGTCTATATGTAACAATGACATTTACAGTAACCCACGAACATCTACAGTTTAATGCACTGTGGGTATTTTAGGTGACAGTGAAATGCTGAAGTGCTTCAATAATGCAGTCAGAAAGTTTAACTATAAGGGCAACGTGACAACAGCCTTGAAATTGATGTTTTATCATTAGAAGTGCTTGAAAAGAAGTTGAAAAGCAATTTGAAGCATCTGAGAGGTAAAAAATCATGTGAGCAGTATGCAATCGGTTAAAATAAATAACTTCACCTTTTTACCTTCACAGTGATGAACTCTGACGTCTTTGTTTTCATGTTTCTATACTACTATTATAGTCCTTCTCTGAATCCTGCCCTTTTTTGTGTTACTACATTTCCCTCTTACAATTCTGCGTTTTTGCCCTTCTTTCCTCATGCTATTTCATGTTCTGAATGGCACTGGGATAAAATTGACCACAACTGTGTTTCCTGAAGCTACAGCAAATGCTGCCTAAAAGCTTATCAGTCTAACTCGCTTTTCTTCCCTGCCAGAAAATCACTGGGAAGAGTGGCAAGGGACAAGCGTGGCTAACTCAGATCCCAGCCCTGAGGCTGCCTCTGCCAGCACATCACAGGTCACAGAGCCAGTGACTCTGGCAGGGCTGCTCATCCACCAGAAAAGGAGAAGAGACACCTGCAAAGCTGTGCTCTCACCTCTGCCTGCTTCCCAGCCCAGCTCTGCGGTTTCTGAAATGAGATTTGGCTGCAGGGGAGGCCAGTGGCACAGCATGGCCGTCAGCATCTGCACCACACTGGGGCTGCAGATGAGCCCCCTGGAAACCACCCAGGGCTTTGGGCTGCAGACAGCCGGGTGAAGCTCTGAGAAACCCCTCACTAGACTTCACTGCAGCCAGGCATTTTATCACAGGTATCACTTTAACTGCATCCATGATCCCACTGAAGTCTGTAGGGCTATTCACGTCTCCATTTAGGCACTTTTTGTAAGCACTTTACTGAACCTGTCCATGGAATATTACAGGTTATTTTTTTAACTATGTGTAGACCTCTTACCTCACAGAACAGTTTGACAAGTTTAATTAAGAACCTGAGTGCCACTTAAGTGACCCAGAAGCCCAGTTTAAAGCACACATGGAAGTCAAGACAGACAAGTGAAGAAAGATAAAATCTCCAATGGGGTGAAACTCTAACCTTGTATGAAGTGCCTGTGCCACAAGTATCCCAGCCAGCTTCTTGGAGATCCTTGCAGGGGTGAGGAGACATTTACAGGAGCCCGAGGTTGGGCACATAATAGCAGAGAGAGCAGACTGAGACATGAACAGCAAAGGAAGAAAACAACAAACATGCAGTGAATGTCTGGTCAGCCTGCCCACAATGAGTTTGAGGGAAGCCTGTGAAAGGCAGGAGCTTGTAGCCCCCTGCACAGGGCATATGAGCTCTCAGCCCTCTGCAGCTCTGTGCAGGGTACACTGAGAGGAGAGATTCAATACAACAGAAATGACAGAAGCCAACAATAAAATCCTCACTGAATTTACTGGTTTATGGTGTGGGGAGCAGGGAAATCTCTCATTCATCTGATCTGCAGCAAGGCATTTCTGGGTTTTTGTTGATGGCAGTGAGAGAGCTGCAGGCACAGAGGCTCAAAGCACACTAATTCACATATTCTCTCAGGATCATCGGGGCCATGTACAAGAGCCACTGATAAAAAGGAGTCAAACCCAACAGAGAGCAGCTAAGGGTTCAGTTTTGCCTTTTCTGCTGGTATCCAGAGTGCAATCCTCCATCTCTGTGGCTGCCCTCTGCCAGCTATTTCCTTGGGTTAGCCTAGTCTGTGATCCTACAACTGCAGACAATGCAGAAGCATAAATAAAAAATATCTCCACAGATATAATTTAAATGGATGATCTAGAAATAGACTGAGTTCTCATCCAGGGCTTCAGTTTTGGTAGTGATGTGGCTTTGATGTGCCTTCTTCAGACTCCATGCTAAATTCATACATCCATCTCATTTTAATGAGTGGGAGAATTAATCCTGATTTTAGCTCTGTCACTTCAGGGAATGAAGAAGGAAACAGCCCACTGAAATAGATCTGAACTCAAGCAATGAGGTGAAAGTCTAACTCTTTATGAGTATCCACTTAGTATCTAGTAAAAGTACAGAATATTCTAGATTGTACCCATCTGATTTTATAGTTCTCTGAATAACGGAGAAAAATCTGAAAGCTGGATCTATTAAACTCGTCATATAAAAACAAATGCTGGGAATCAGCAAAAAAAAAAGGAAAGTGAGAAAAGTTTCACTTAAATTCCCTTTTTTTTTTCCCCACTGTAACTTCTCTCCCACTATCACTTCAGTGATTCAAATTCTACTCCACCATCTGTTCTGAGAAGAAACAAATGGAATCTGTCTAATTTCTGGAAATTCTGAAACAACCTGCGTAGTCTCATTCCAACAAAGAATCTGAGTACGAGTCAGCTTTCTGGACCTTTATATTTTACAAGAATATGCAGCTGAGACTGATCAAAGGAATGCTTATAGAACAGAAAGCAAATATCCCAACAGAGTAAATTAGGCCAAAAATACATATATATTCCTTCACTGCTCTGCCTAATGTACTCATGACCTCAAGTGACAGGGTAGTGTCTCACTCGTGCTGCCAGACTGTGTAATGAGTCTGAAGGATGTTCACAGCAAAGTTACTGAAAAAAGTTCCCTGAAAACTCTGGATTAAAAGTTAAAAGTGAGGATCGAATATGTAATCTAACATGGCAGATTTGAAACATGTTTTTAACCTTGTCAGCTGCCCATGAGTTACACAGCATGAAAAGCATCCCTTCCCTTTGATGGCCAAGGCAACTGTACATCATCTTTTCACTGTGATGCTTGAGGGACATGACAGATTAGCCTCCTTCACGTTCCTGTTCAATGCTGAGAGGTGCAATTTTACTGACAATGCACATCAGCCTCTCTCTAGGAAAAAAGAGTTTTCAAAAAAATAGATTGAGAGGGAAAGAAAAGCCTTTTGGAAGAACTCCTGAACTTTTTCACCTTTTTCACCTGTACTCCTAACTTAGCTTCTTTCCACATATTAGATTTACACAGAGGTAACAGGTAGGAGTGAGAAGAAAGAGAGCTGTTATTCCTCCCATTAAAGATAAGTGTGCCAGCACCCTACCAATTGCTGGTTAAAAGTACAGTTACTAACCAGACTTTACTTCCAGACACCACATCTGCTGAACATTGCAGACTTACCTAATACTGGTCCATATAACAGATAACTGCCTTTCAGATTCCCTCTGAGGAAGAGCATGTCCAGGCAGCTGGAAATAAAGCCTGGTGGGGACTCTAATCACTGCTGCTGGAGATTTATCTTTTGCCTTACAGGCTTCAAATAGGTGTTTTCTAAGCCGCTGTCCAGTGTGGGCAAAATCTGGCATGCAGATATACAAACATAGTAAGTGGAAGTCTGAAACAACTGAAATTTTTCTTCATTAAGTACATTTTAAAGATATACTTAAAAATCTGCTGACAGCTGACACACACCTTAGTTATTCTTTGCCTTGTGTATGGTCATGACAGAAATGATGACAGTGCTACTTTTGGAAATATTGGGCATAGGAGTCACCTTTAAGAGTGAGCTCTGTGGCAGTTCTTAGCATGACATGATCCTGATGAATAGCACCCAGCTGAAGTTTAGCAGTCAGAGCATTTGCTTCTGCCACTTCCCTCCTGGAAGCCTGACAAATAAGTAAGCAGTCTCAGTGCAAACCAGAATTATTTCAGTCCACAGGAGAGTAGTACCCACAGGCCCCTTCCAGAATCTGGACTGCCTTTCTATGTCATTGTACAAGCAATCCTATCCCAAAAGTTAAAGAAAGTATAAAAAGTCAGATACAAATCAGATAAAATTGAGTGCAAATAAAAACTGCTCCACACAGAATCCTGAATGAGTGACCAGTTACGTAAGAAAAGAAAATGGAAATTGTTTTAAAATTACTTACAAAGTACTAAAAGACAAGGCCAATAGAGGAGAGGGAGAAGAATACAAATTATTCTTTCAAAGTTTTAAGTGAACCATTTGCCACCACTGGTCTTCAAAAATTTGTGACCTTAAACCATTATTTTAGCTTCTGTCTACATAACTCTGCTGAGAAGCAAAATATATTATCCTGCGTACTGGGTTTATCTTCTGTTGCTACTTCAGCACCCCACCTAGCCCAGATATCTCTGCATACCACTGCTTTGACCTGCCTGTGTTCCCATTTTTTATTTTCATTTGCTGTGGAACTGACATTGGATATTCTTTCACAAGAAATCCTATGTGGCAGCTCCCCAGGTTCCCTAAAGAGGACAAAAATTAGATTCAAAGGACGTAACAAAGAGTATGAAAAATAGACTCTACATAACAAATCTGTATGTCAACTCAATTTAAGGGCCATGATCTTATTATTCATATTGTAACAATGCAAATTTTTACACAATTATTTCTTTTTACTATCACATTTATAATATTCAAGGAGGGGTATGATTTTAAAACAGAAGTCTTGGGAAGTAAGTGCTATTCCTTTCAGGCAGGCATCCACACTCCAAAAGCCAGCCTGTTTGGTGGATTTCCCTTGAATAGATTATCTGTATTAAAAGATGTACCAACACACAAAAACACTTTGTTTCCCTTTCAATTTAGGCTGCATTTTAGCTAATGAGGCAGACACTGAAGCTGTACTTTGAATACCTGGCTTTTATGGATCAAAGAATAAAAACTGCCTGGCATGTGGATTTTATTACTGTCAGAGAATAGATCCTGTCCATCTTTTTTTACTGGTATTACTAGACACCACTGTCACATAATGACTTTTTAAGATTCTTACAGTGAGTTAAGATAACTCCAAAGATGAAGGTTGGTGGAATTCAAAACAGCAAATAATTTTTCATCTGCTTTCTGCCTCTGCTGACCATTCCTAGGACACAACAGGGGATGTGAGTGAGTACTCCCTCTATTTAAGCTGATGTAATGCCTTTAGAATGGATCTTAACAGAGGCAGTAGAAAGGACTCTGTAATAGTTTAGCTCCCTGCCCAATTTATTACCTTTCTGTCACCCTTGTAGATATTGCCAGACCCCTGAAGCACTACAGTTCTTTTCTCTTCACTTCAAATATGTGACACTAGATAAATAATTTGATAGCACTTTGTGGTGAAATGAACTCCACTCAAATAAAATTTCTCTATCCTCCCACCTCTGACCCTACTCCCAACTCCAAATCAGCAACAGACCCCAAGGACTAAGGCTGCAAATTCATATCAATTTGCAAAGATATAAAAAACTAGTTAAGTGAGTGCAAGAAACAATCTGCCCTTCAAAAAAAGACAGAAGCACCAAAGAACTTTCAAACACTCCTCAAGCATAAAAGCTATCCCTCTTGGACATCCCATTAGAGGGATGCTCCTTGGCCATCTTCACACTTCATCAACAAGGCCATATTCTAAAGCTCTGTCTGCAAGTTGTGAGTAAACCTGTGTCTATAAATTCAAGATTCAGCTTCATCCTTTATTTCAGGTCTTTGCAAGGAGAGGCAAAAATCTTTGGGACTGAAATTCCACATCACTTTGCTTCAGTTCAAGCAGCCTTTGGCCTTTCTTTTATGAGAAACTCCCTATCACTTTATATCTCTGTAAAAGTCTTCACAGCCTGAAGATGTCTCTCAGGAAAAAGGTGAATTAAGAGCTATCTTTATCTTTAGTGGGAAGCACATTTAAAGTAATTCTTCTTTTATGGATTGTCAGTGTAACAGAGCACTACTAGAGGAATAAGTAAAGTCTAACATCTTATACTTGGTATCCTGCAAAAATAGAGCAAACTTCTTAAGAATCAGATCAAAGTTCAGAATATAGATTGTATAAATAGTAACACCAAAAGCTGGTAAAAAAGCTACAAACAAACAAACAGGGGGGGAAAAAAAGCCACACAGAGAAACAAGAATCTACACCACAGAACAAAACAAAAACATAACAAAGAGAAATTAGGATAGGAAAAAGCTCTAGTTATGTTGTCTGGGTGCTATAAACAACAGATAAGAGAAATAGTTGGGTGAATAAAGGAGGATGCACTCACCCACCTCACACTTTCTCAACAAAGAAAGAAATCAGTGCCCAAGAGTTGAGATTAATATGGACCTGAGAAAAAAATCTGATTAAGTAATGTTATTAAGCATGTCGATCCTTATTTACAACACAGAACTGGGAAACCAGGAAACCTTGGAAGACTACCTAGGCATTTAGTCCCTGGAGATCTGTCACACTATATATTCCTGAAAAATAATTCTAATAGGAAATAAGAACTATCTCTGTAAGTGAGTAATTGAGAACAAGACAAGGTGAAGACACAGTAAACTCAGGGCTGGCATAAAGAATGTACTAAATGAAATGCCTTGACTGAGAGGAATTTAGTATCAGAAGCTCTCCATGGGGAAAAACAACAAGTAGGTGTCAGAGAAATCTGAGAAATGGTGACTTGGGAAGGGAATTTACCTACAAGATAAACAAAGGCTTTTAGTAGGAGTTTAAGCAGGAGTCACAGTACTGCAGTCCATGACAGAATGATGCCAGAAGGAGCTGAACCCCACCTGCTTGCTCAGCTCTTTCCTTTCCAGGGCCACCAAACCCTAAAGCCAGCTCCTGAAGCCACCAACAGCTCATCTGCTGCACAGGACGGAGCAGCACTAACCCTCTGAAGACCAAGCAGCCATTGCACATATCTATATGGTGAATATGGACATAGGTAACTGTGGGTGAAGTCTTGGCAGGGTGGGGAGGAAGAAAAAGAAGACAAACTGTGAAAAGTGGAGGGGGCAAAGATGCAAAGAATGATAAAGTCAGAGGTGATGGGGTGGGAACAAGCTGCTGAAGTGCCCTTAAAAATTTATTATTAAATGACTCATCCATTTCCAAATGCCAAAATGACTATGTCCAAAAATCTGTTTGCTAAGTGTCAGGTAAACACTGAGATGGCTGAACTTTTCCAATATTTCCCTAGGAGAAAAAAAAAAAATAAAAAAATTGCTAAATACTTCTGCAGATGGTTCATTCAATACAGATGTATCCCTCTGCAGCAGGATGATGAACCAAGACACATCTATGTATGTGGATGTACACAGCTCTGAGCTCACCTGTCTCTGATACTAAGGAAATGGGGGGAAACAAGGAGTGAACAGACTTTGCCTGGGTAGAATTCATATCCCAAGAACACATTCACTTCAAGCTTTGAGTGGCAGGACAGTACCTGATTTTGTGACCTTAGAATACAACTGCACTCAATACATCAAAAATGAGTTTCATATAACCAGTCTTCTGCCTTTCTGAGCACGGAAATGGGATGTGAGTTAAGCTGAGAGTTGACATCCTGATGACAGTTAAGAGAAGACAAAATTTGAAGTAACTTCTGCAAAACATTCCCTCCAGCCTAGCCACAAAACTAGGCTCAGTTACACTGCAGGGAACCTCTGGGCTCAGCTGCCATTCAGAGGAGAGGCTGCTCTGACCAAGGATTTGCTGCAACTGAGAAAGGCAATAGCAGATCTGGGCTAACTTAGCACACACAAAACTGGAATCAAAGGTCTGAGAGGAGGTGTTTTAGGACTGAAGTGCTGGAGGTAGTGGCAAAGCATCCCTAGGACATGTTTCCCATTAGAAATTGAAGATGAACTGGATGAAAGACAGTCTTCAGCTTTTGGATTAGCACCTTAAGTGACACACATCAAGGGAAATTACTGAGGGATTAAATGTAACTTTGTGCTGTCTGCAGTCACACCCGTAGGTTTGCAAATATGTACAGGGAGCCAGATCAGGGTTCAATGATGCTTGCAAGCACAGTGACAAAGTGACAATCCAGGTGTGTGGATGTGGGCCTGTTTAGATAGTTTTGTTGGCAGTATTTCCAAGGACCTCTCTATTTTCGAGCTCATCCTTTTTGCTGCCTGTGTTTCTGAGTGCCACTCTTTCTTTCACTTAAAGCAACAAATATTTTAAATGCAGACCAGGAATATGGCAGTCTGACGAGATGCTATTAGATCCTTTGCAGTATAGCCCATTAGAATATTTCAATTCACTTCCACATGCTTTTGGTAGTCCAGAGGTATTTGTATCATAAAACTAAAGATGTTCTGCATTCTGATCATTTGCTGATAAAAAGCCATCAGTCTTACAAGCTGAGCAGCTATTATTTATGTATACCTTGGTTTTGATCATGAACCATATCTTTTAGCAGGAAATTAAAATCTCCTGTGGAAGAGTATCAAACCCATGCTTACAAAACCCATCAGTGCAAAACACAGCTGATGTCTCTTCAGAGGATTTAACCTGACCATGTCACATTAATCACCTCTGAAGTAAAGGAATGACTCATAATTGCTTTCCATTACCTTGTGTTTGCTTTTTCAGCATTGCAAAAATGCATGGGCCAGGACCATGGATCATAAATCTCATCAGACTTGTAGACAAGACTCTGAGTGGTTTTTGCCATGCTATGTTTCATGCTGGCCTTTCTCTTCTGATAATAAAAATCTGTTTCAAATATTGGTGTTTCTGAAGCATCAATGCTTTCAACCTTCTGTACTTTTGACCATAATGCTCCCACCATCCCTTATAGATAGTAAAATGAATTTATAAGGCTGTTCCACATTGTCTCGGACATTCTCAGACCACTTTGCTTTTCAATGAAGTGACTGAAAACCACTGTGTACTCAAATAAACAGACTGTACTTATAGATAACAGAGGGGTCTTCTTGCTAATGCAGCAAAACATCTGTAGAGTAAAAGTTGACACAATCACTTAAAGAAGCAAGGAAAACATTCATTTAGTAGCAGGACTGATTATCTAATAAAGACGGATTAGATATGTGCCTCATGTGTCCAAAGTTCCAGGGATGTTTTTCCCCTTTCCCTTCCCTTCCCTTCCCTTCCCTTCCCTTCCCTTCCCTTCCCTTCCCTTCCCTTCCCTTCCCTTCCCTTC
>JANRGV010000075.1:47422903-47434842 GCA_024734035.1 Alethe castanea | reverse complement strand
TGACCGGCACTTCTGGGTGGGTGGCACCTGAAGTCATGGCAGGTCAACCATATGGCCCCAAAGTGGACATATGGTCTTTTGGAATTGTGGGCATTGAAATTGAGGAACGAGAAGTTCCTTACTGGAATGAAACTCCTGTCTGGGTATGGTGCAACTACTTAGTGATCCCACTGTCTTTCTCACCTGTGCCATGTTCTGTGTGCCACTGGACAAAATCCCTTGGCCATCTGATGGCACCACTTCCACCAAGGTCCCCTTCCAAAAATGTCCCTGCATTTCAGCACATCAACATCTGCTGAGGTTTTGGTTGCATTAGAAGGGAAGTGGCAGGTAACCAGTTCAGCAACCTGCCTTTTTTGCCTGAAGCCATACCTGACATTTCTCATTTGGCTTTTGAACACTGTTCACTGTTTGTGAAGGAAAAAAAATTTTCAGTGAAACAGTTAGATATGTGATAAATGTCCTTTGAAAAGGAGGCTGAATCGTCCTTGTATCAATTTTGTAGAAAAAGTAAGAAAAAATGGAAAAATAAAATGAGAAAATGAGAAAAAGAGAAATAGAAAGGTAAAAAGAAAAGAAAAAATAAAGAGAAAGAAAAAATAGAAAAAGATAAAGAGAAAAAGAAAATAGAGGAATCACCACAGCAATCCCAAAAAAGATTTGCTAGCTTTTTTCTTTTTTAACCAAGAACAGGACAAAAATCCTTGTTGAGTTTTGGTTTATGGCAGCTATACTTAAGGGACCAACAAGAACTTTAGAGATGTCTTTCATGTAATAATCCTTGGAAATAGTAATGTTAATTAATATAGCAAAGTCCCTCTTTCAAAAAGCCTGTTAAGCTAGTGTGACTCCTCAGGGAAGCAAACATGCTTTTGGTGATGTAGTTCCCACAGTTTAGGTCAGTCAATGAAATCAGCTGGCAAGGCAAGATCCCCTGGATGTTGGAAAAGCTGTGGCTGCTTTGGGGTTTGGGTGTTTTGTTGGTATAGGAAAGTCATCTCTGCATCTCTGCCTGCAATCTTGCTGCTGTTCAAGTGAAAAGGGCAAGGAATCCTGGACTGGGCTGGGCTGGCAGGGATCTGTAAAAGTCATCTGGTCCAAATGGCCTGCAATGAGCAGGGACATCTTTAAGGAGATCAGGTTGCTCAGAGCCCTGTCCCACCTGATCTTGGATGGTTCCAGGGAGGGGGCACCTACCAGCTCTTGGGGCACCTTGTGCCAGTGTTGCACCATGCACCTAGTAAACAAGTTCTTCCTTAGACCTAATCGATCCTCTTTTTGTTTAAAAATGTTAACCCACATCCTATTGTAACTGGACAAATTAAAGAAGGTGTCTCATGCTCCCTCAGAAGCCACACTGAAGTTTTGGAAAGTGTCAATAAAGTCTCCCTGGGACTTATTCTTCTCCAGGCTGGATAACTCCAGGTCTCTCAGTCTGTCCTCAGAGGAGAGGTGCTCTGTCCTCTGACTGTTTCTGTTACCCTGTTTTGTAATTTGGTGGTGTGTTCAGTGTTATCTAATGGCAAAAGAACTGAAGGAGAGCAATGCGGGGTCCAGAGGTGTGAAATGGTGGTGGAAGAGCCCAAGGAAGCCAGTCCTGGCAGAGCGGTCAGAGATTTGGCTGTGGGAAGGAGGGGCTGTGGCGGGCTCACTGTGAGCCTCTGAGGGGCCCTGGTTTGTGCCCCCCACCCCACTCTTAGAGGTTTCTGCCACACAAACAGGGACAGCTGAGAGGGACTTGTCCCAGCCCCATCTGCTGCCTGGCATGGTCAAGCAGAGAGGAACTGCCCCAGGGTTACTGCCAGGTTGTGTGGCAGAGAGGGAACTGCAGGACCCAGTGCCACTGGGCTGTCCCTGCTGGGAAGGAAGGAAGGAAGGTGCCATCCAACACAGGAGGGGCAGGGCATGGAAAGGTAGACTCTGCTCTGTCTCCCTGTGGAAATTAGCCTGATGCCTGTCTTTCAAAGAGAGGCACCTATGTGAGTCTTTGGAATTTCCTGAAAGGAAGAAACACCAAGGAGAGAAAGCACCATTTCCCGAGCCTGGGAAGGGCAAAAATCCCAGCAAGATGAAGACACCAGAAGAAACAGATGAGTGGGATTCTGGGCCAGGTTTTCCTGTGATGGCAAGGTCCTGCACATGAAGGTTGAGGTGCAGATGGCCTTGTTGGTCGTTTTACTGCATCTTTCTATGAAGCAGAGCAATCCCAATTGAGCCTGTGAAGCACTGAGCTTAGAAAGTCATGCTTCATTGTTTCTTCTTGTTGTTTTGTTTCTTTTTTCTGGTGGGCAGCATCCATTTGTGGCATGAGTGGAGCCTACTTCGTGCCTGGTGCCACTGATGGTTTCTGTGAAGAAGATGAAGGTGGAGAAGAGAGTGACAGAATCAAAACTGGACCATTTGTTCCACAACCATTTTAGGATTGTAGGGCAGGATTGTAGAGAAGGATTTTAGAGTAGGATTCTAGAGATGGATTGTAGAGTAGGATTGTAGAGTAGGATTGTAAATAAATACATTTTCTGAAACATCAGCTCATCTGGAAGATTCCTTTCTTAATCAGCATATGTCAGAGACTAAAATATTATAATTTTTGACTGAAACATTTTCTTGAATGACTTTTAGAACTGGATTACAATAGCTTCACAGAATGCCACCATATCCTGAATAGGCCTTTGCAGTGAAGCCCTGGACTGTTCACTGATGAAGATAAGGTAAAACTCAGGAATTGGGGACATTCACAAAGCACAAGCTTAGCACCTTTGGGGAAGAGACAAGAGCCACAAGGCTATCAGCTGCCAGGCTGGCACAGAGCCTCGCACCAAAGGGTGGGCAGGGAGAAGCTTTGGGTGTGTGTTGGGAAGCCTCTGGTGAGAGGCTCAGTGAGCGCCCATTCTCCGATGTGCAGAGCAGCCCCGCTGTGGGGTCCTTCACCGGGGGAAAGCTTCTCCACAGCAGAGGGGGTGACATAGCCCATGTCACCAGCTGACATGAAGTTGGTGCATCACGGATCTCCATTTCTTCCTTTACGGGGTACTATTTTTTAGGATGAAACTGTTTGTGTAAATGTTCTCTTCATCTAAATTGGAGATCATCTCCATCTCTTAGAACAGAGGTCTTCTTCTTCCTTGAGGGCAAAGGATCTTCATCACTCTTCTCTCTCGCTGTTCACAGTTCCCTTGGGATCACAGCTACTTCAACACTGGTGCTTCTGCTCATGACTGTGGTGAGAAGGCTTCATCCCCCCAAATGTATTCCATGAGTCGCACATGAAAAAGTGTCTGATATAGCAATCATGCCTTCTCCATAGCTTACAAGAGAATTTCCGTCCGAGAGTGAGGCGTCTCCTCAATCCCTCCCATCTTGGAACGTCTCCTTCACTGCTTGGTGTCTTCATATTGTTCGAGTGTCTTCACTCTGTCACTTTTTTCTTACTCAAGATAGAAGTGAAGGTCTGCAAGCCTCATCTGTGCAGTGAAACAGTTAATATTTTGCCCGAGGCCTGCAGAGGGCCATGAGATCCCAGCTGGGCCCTTGCTGGAGCCGTTTACGATGGAGGATTCTTGGGCAGCCGCGCTGGGGGAGGCCAGGATCTCAGCAGCCAGGCCAGCGCACTGCGCCACATCCGCGGGGCGATGGCTCCCCCTGCCCCTGCCCGGCGGTTTCTGGTGAGACTCAGCAGCAGCAGCAGCAGCATTCCAGCCGAGGCACGGGCCCGCTCTGGCCGTGCTGAGGGCAGGGGGAGCCGGCTGTGGCGGGACGGGGCCCGGCGAGATCCCGAGAAGGGGCCCGGCCCCGCGGCAGAGCCCGCCCGGCCTGGCCCGGCCCAGGCCCGCAGAGGGGCAGAGCCCGCCCGGCCGGCCTGGTACCTGTGCTCAGAACGGAGGGGAGAGAGAGCTTCCCGGGCTTGGTTCGCATTGAAATGTGTGTTCACAGAGGTGCATCTGACTTTTTCTTTGGTGTGACAATGTGTCAATAGTAAAAATCAGCCACAGCTTGGATTTTGTTGGGTCTAAAGAAGTTGCCTAAAGGCAGGTCCTCACAGGGAATTATTTGCATAACTGATTCATTTCCTTCCTTGAAAAAAAAAAATGCAGTCCAGCACATTAGTTTATATGGGTCTCTGCAAGTGCCATCTTATAAAAATCCCAGTGTAATATCATGCGAATCTACTGATGAATCCTGTGAAAAGCAAATTTGAGATGTCTTTCAAGAGATGCTTGTAAGCAAGAGATTTGCAGTCTGTACTTTGACAAGATCTGTAGAGATTTTTGGGATTGGGTCAATGGTGTTCTGCTGGTGAATCACAGGCATCCTTTACAGACCATCAGTGTGGTGTGAGTGTGTTGGATCAACATCTGCCTCAGATACAGTGGTCATTTAATTACTGGCATTTTGCAGCAGTTTTCCCTATGTCACAGTAAATTATCTATGCAGGGGCTTGACAGCTGGCCTGTAAGCCAAACAGAGTAGAAGAAACAGCAATTGAAGAATTCCAAGCGTATCCGTAGCAAGGAAGAAGACAAGGCCATTGGCATGGAAACTGGTTTAAAAAGATACATGAAGGATTTTTGGAGTTAGATTACATGCATAAGTAAATGTGTATATGTGCCTTACTAAATTTTTGCAATAATTTGCCAAATATATTGACACTAGTTGCTTTGCATCAATGAATATGATCAGCTATTGTGATGCAGTCAATGACTTAAGATCAGGCTTTGTTAAGAGTATATGAAGTGGAGAACACGCAGAATAAAGAAGATGAAGACACCATTGTTCTTCTGCTCAAGTGTGTGTGTGTGTGAATGTCACGACTCACCCGATGGTGACAACTGCCTCACATGGTTTTAACAGATGAAGAGAGAATACATACTTTTGGTTATACCCTGCATTGCAACCCAAGATGTTTGTTAATTTAAGATCTTTGCCTTGAGTGGTCGAAGGTGTAGAAGTTTGGACAAAACCATCCCCAAATCACCCTGTTTTGGAGGGTTACGGAGGAATGCATATGGGCTGCTCTAAGCTGTCAGCTGAAGCACCTCCCAGGACTGCCTGTAGATCTTGGTATCAATTTTCAATGAGCCAAGGAATATCAAGATCTTGGCAGGTGTTTTGCAAAACACATTTAAAGGTGTTGGAGACAAGATGCTTCAGCCGGTTTGCAAGAGAAATTGTTTGAATATATCCCTATGGAAACTCTGTTTCGTAGTTGTGTCAAAAATACTCTGTGACAACCAGTCTTTCTAGAGAGACACAGATGTTGATTCCTGCACAGACCGATGGGGACTTTGAAGTCCAGTCTTTTTCCTAAGTTTCCTGTTGTTAATATATTCAGCTAACAGGATAGAAGTGTGGCCTGCAATGCCATAACCTTTTCCTGAGAAGGGACAGAAAAATGACTGAGGGAGGACAATATTTGGGTACACTGAAATGGCGCTGTGAAGACCCCTTTCTTCTTTGGAGAATATTTTAGAACTTCCTCAAGTGCCTCCATGGTAACAATGATAAGCCTCTGTATTTGACATATCTCGGGGTGTTTTGTGATTGAACACCTGAGCTGTTGCTGCCCTTCAGTTCTCCTTCAAGTGAAGTTTAAGAAAGTGTCACCTCCTCAAAGTTGAGAATTGGGTCCTTTTGTGCCTGGATCAGGGGGTGCTCCTACACCTCTGCAGTGCAGCAGCACAAGGAACTCTGTCATGGGGACCATGGGGTGAATTCTGCTGGGGTGCCTGCCCTTGGCCTGGTGACTGCTGGTGCTTGGCAGAGAATACAAGAGTGCTGCTGTCAAGAGTGGGCTGACACTGAGGATTTTTCATGGTTACCTCTTCATGACTTGTCTTTCCTTTCATGGCAAATCTTCTAATTAATTCTACAGAGCATAAAGAAGTAATATTTTCATGCTTTTACAAGTCTAAGCTTCAAATTCTCAGTTGACTATTTTCCACTCTAGTTCATTGTGCATTTGGTCTGTCTTCCCTCTGGGGAGCTGGGTGAATTCTTTTCTCTTCTTTGACTCTGATTTGTTCTCTCAGCCTTGCCCCTGCACCACAACCTCCATGGTCTAAGTAGGTGCCATGTAACTGGGAGTGTTTTGCATGGATTTTGTACAATTTCAGCTATGAAATGAGAATATCTATCTGATGACATTCCAAACGGGATCCCTGACCTGAGTATTATTTCTTGTATTATTGCCTGACGTAGTTCTCTAGCTTTGTTGGTATGAAAAGGAAAAGCCTCTGGCCACACAGAAAATGGGTCTACTAAACCTAATATGTACTTTTATCCTTTGTGCTGAGGTAACTCTGAAAAATCTCTTTGGCATTAATGTCCTGCATCATTTCCTTTTTAGCAACCTCTAATGGCAGTCTTTTTTAATACTGTGCATTGTTCTGTACGCAGATTTTAAATTTCACTTGTCACAGTCCCTGTCAGCCTCAGACCAAGTATCTGGCTTTCCTAATTGTCTGCTGAATCCTCAACACCCCAGTTAGTTTCTTTATGTTTGTTTTCGACAGCTTTTGCCATTACTGCTTGGGGCACTCTAACTTGTTGATTTGTTGTTAGCCACCTCCCTTCACAACTATATCAGACATTTAATGATTTTGCTAATTGATTGTTTTCTTTAGGGTGTTCTGTGACTGATTTGGAAAGGTTCCCAACTTTGGATAGAATTGGCAACAAGATGCTTTGTCCTGCCACGTCTCTATCTGTTTTGTCTGCTACATCCTTTCTGATGTTTCTGGCTGTTTGTCTGTACTGGTGAGCTTCATAGTGCATTATTGCTACTTTAGCAGGGAACTGGACACTCCCAAAGCTGTCTGTACTTGCTTGGAGATCCTGATTCTTTGTAGAAGGATTGAGGAACATAGCAGAGTTCAAGGTAGTAGCTGTCTTTAATACCACGTCTTTTGTTCTAGGAGAACCATCTGTTACTTTTCTATTCTGCTCTGGCATAACCAGTGACCTCCTTTTTGTTCTAAACCAGACACAACCATGTGTGGCACAGAAACTGTCATTTCTTTCCCATTCATTTTCAAGACCGTTCTGTCAATGAGGACCATGGTGGCTCCTGCTCTGAGGTGACCTGGCCAACCCTCGAGTACATAGTTTAGTTGTTTTTTGAGAAAGATGCTCTTTTCCACTGGGCTCTTTTCTACATTCCCAGTCTGGAATATGGAGCTAGTGTGCAAGGCGAAGGCACTCATGGATGAACAGTGCAAAGAGTTCAGTCAAATCTGGGAACTCCAGAGCAGGGGCTGTCATCAATGTCTTTGTAAGGTATCGAAAGGCTGTTGAACATTCCCTAGTCCAGTGAATTACCTCCTTGGATTCCTTTGATGGCTCATAGAAAGGACTTTCCAATAGTCCATGAATGCCAATCCATAAGCAACAGCATCCAGTCATTCCCAGAAAGAGACATAGTTGTCTTATAGATCTGGGCTGTGATGTTTGGCAAATTGCTTCCTTCCTTTGTTTTCCAAACTGCACTGCCCTTGTGAGTGTGGCAGCCAGGAGACCAGACATGGGCAGATGGCAAAGACATGGTCTCGAAGACAAAGAGTAGATTTTGTGATATGGAAAAGGAGCTTTGGATGGTCCTATTCAACATATTTTCAATGACATGCTTTTATTCCGTCTCCCTGTAATGATTGGACAAGGGTTTTTTTGGTGCCAGCTGACTGAAATCAGAAATGTGCTGGGGTATGGAGGAAATGGAAGTAAAACGATCATAAGCTGACTATAAAATATTTTTCCAGATGTGTCAATAACTTCAGTGGCCACCTGTAGTCAGCACAGCTATCAGCCTGTAATTGTGTTCAGGGTCAGTGCTGGCTCTTCCATGTCAGCTCCTGCTGCAGAGTCTGTGGAGGCCTGGGCATGCTGCTGGCTGGTATCCTTTTAGGAGAGTGGGATGAGGAAAGGTCTGGGGGGCTTTTGTCAAGGAGATGATATTTGAGTGAGCATGTACGTGCTCAAAGCCTCACAGACTGAGCGGCCCACAGCAGGATCGACCAGTGCTGGGAGGGCTGCCCCTCTCTGCCCTAGTGAGAGGTGTTAAGCTGCACCTTCACCTCCGAGACAGCCAAGTACAGCACTTTTGTGCAGAAAGACTTAATTAGCCCTGGTTTGCACAGCTGCAGCACCTGGGGTGGCCGGAGCGTCCCTTTGTGCAGCTGGAAATGAGCTGAGTCAGTTGTGGGACTGGGCAGGGCATTGCCACGTGTGCCCATTGGGAATTCCCTCTGGCCCGGGTGTGTCCCATGCGGCTCCTCAGTGACATCCCGCCCAGCCAGGAGCATGGAACTGCCCGTTCCCAAGGACACGTGGCCATTGTCACCAGCACACGGCAGGACGGGTCAGAGCCTTCCGCGGCTGCAGCGAGAGCGGAGGTGTCGGAGCGTTGGGCGAGCGCTGTTCCAGATCGGTTGGATCTCGCACACATTGCTCAAGAGGCTGATCCACGCACTGGGTGGAGGTAAATATTTACAGTTCTGTGCAGAAAGGGGGGCTCAGTGGCAAATTCACAAAACCAGCACCACAAGTACCAAAACGTTTTAGTATTTATGTATTTTAGCCAACAAAGCTATTTCTGTTCATTGCCTGCAAATTACCTAGCTGTCTTCATAATTAGTATTCCATCTTCTGTTGGGTAATGATCCTCTTGCTTCTCTGGCTAATGAGCCTGCATGCTCAGACTCTCTGTTCTTCTTAGTGAGAAGTTTCTTGAGTTGATGGCCATGGTCTGCCCCTGCTGGGATGACCTTTTGCTCAGCCAGAGCTGATTCAGCACAGTTGCTGTGTTGTCTTTATTAGTTTGTGCCTTGTCTTGGGGGTTCTGCCAAATGTCCTTGTGCCCATCAATTCTGCATTCTTTGTGTCCACCATAAAGGTACATTCATCTTCCCAAGCCTTGCTAACCCTCTCTAGGTCACTGAAGCCGATCAAGACCTTAACAAGGCAATTCAGCCAACAAGAGACCTGCCTTTCCAACACTTAGATATCACTGAGATCTCTGTTTGCTGTTTTCTGTTCCACAGATTGAATCTCTTTTCTTGTCGATTAGTCTTGAAAGTACACCAAGATCAAATATTAAGAATATACTTGTTGCGTCTGGGGTTGCTTGGGGAGATAGCAAGTAAAAGAGCAGGAAGGGCCTTTAGAGGGGTTTTACAGAGATGTTTATTTCAGCCACGTGCGTGCACCATCCATGGTTCAGAGAACAAAGGCAAAGGGGCTTTTAGGGTTTAGGCTAAAGTAAATGGGACGAGCAGGGTGGGGAGAACATCAGAAACCAATTATCAGGGGACACAGGGGTGCCACAAGGGTGGGGCTAGGGCAGAGGGCCAACAGGGAATCAGGGTGGGAGTGACCAAAAGGCTAACGGACAGGGAGAGGGCACAGGGCTGACCAGAAAACAGAACAGGGCTTGCTTTCCCTAATTGAGAATGCCTTTCTGGGTCTCCACAACTCCCCTTTTCTTTATTAATTAAGAAGGCTTCTTTTAAGGATTTTAAAATCAAATGGTTTAGGCAACTAAAGAACACAAAATAACAAAAACAATCAAAAACATTCATAAAACAATTTTCAAAATGCAAGCCATTTTTTTGGGTCTCTAATGTCTGAACAGACTTTTGGAGCATCTTGGAACTGGTAGGAAGGGAGGTGAAGTTTTCTTTGCGTGGCTTGTCAGGAAACTGAGTCAGGAAAGGGGTTCTTCAGCATGGACTGGCACTCTGGTGGCTGTTAGCAGTGTAGTTGGCTGTGATTGAGCTTGTACGAGTTGGAATGGGGGTGGAGTGCCTGTTGAGAACCCAAATAGAAATCATTAATTTTGAAGAAAAAAACAAAGGTTGTTAATTTGGGAGATTTTTCTTTCTTTCCCCTCCCCCATATCATATACTTTCTTAAGAAAATGTTTATATATTCCACATTTTGCAATGATTTCTCTTCGAGATTTACCTAATCAATTTCTTAGACTAGTCTCACCCTTCTGATTCCAATATCTCCAAGTAACATACACAAATACAGTGGGTACCTGCATAGATGCAAACAAACACCACCAGAACTCCAAGTAACAAAGATAAAAATTTCTTGATCCATGAATTCAGATCAGGGAACCACAATGTCAACCAGTTCCAAATTTCAGTAAAACCATAACAAGTAAGTGTCATCCTTTCAGATATCCATTTTCAAAGCTGACTGTAACTGAGTGTTTTACACTGCTAGAGCTGTGCATTGTCCCAGATGATTGGATAAGCTGTAGGACTAGATTTCCCTGTGTTATCTTGAGGCAACAACAACATATTATAGATGCATTCAATTCTAGAATTTCCAGATCTATTCAGCAATAAAAGAATTCCACACTGATAAATGCCTACTAATAGTAATATGAGTCCCTGTGGACAATCTAAATGCTCCCAACACTTCTTTCAGTCCAAGTGTAATTAATTTAAGATTTTCAGCCAGTTGTAGTTTCAGATCTTGTAGTTAATGTTGTTGTAAAATCCACTTAGGGTCTTTTTTTTGCCTGAGTGTAGTGAATCCAGGAATTAATTCCTTCTACTTTTGAAGCTGTATATGTGTTCAATAACACAACATAAGGAGCTTTTCACTTTTTTTAGAAGGGTTCATCTTTCCACGTTCACACATAAACTCGTGCCTTTCAGCCTCCTGGTTGAAAGCTGCAACTGGCTGATGGTTAAGATACCTATACAGAGAGGACAAAACCCACAAGAGATAACAGATAACTTCTCAGCACATCACCATCTTTCATATGCATTTGATCACCTTTCATCAGCACAATGTCGATAGGACGCAATCTGTCATTCAGAATTTCAAATGGTCTCACCCCCCCCAAGGGCATGGGGTGATTCAAATTCTTATCAAAGCAATAGGAAATACATCTTCCTCCCTCATGTGGGTTTCTTGACACAATTTTTTGTAATTTCTTCTGATTGTCTGATTCATCCATTTTTCCTTTCCACTAGATTGTGGTCTCCAAGGGATGTGGAAATCCCACTTAAACTGAAGGAGTTTAGACAGTCCGTGCCATATCTGCGGTGATATAGGGCCTTTTGTCTGAAGAGAGACCCTCTGGAATTCCAGATCTAGGAATTGTTTCTCCCAGTAAAATTTCAACAACCTCCCTGGCTTGACTGGTGTTGTAACAGAATGCCTCTGGCCATTCTGAAAAAGTATAAATTAACTTACAGTATCCACTTTTAGATAAATCAGAGAAACCAATTTCCCGTGAAATTATTCCCCTTTCCCCCTCTCCCACAGGGACTTTCTTTCTTATTGTAGCTGCATGGAATGCATCTTTGCTTCTATAGCATGTATTTTGGTACTGCTTGTCATAACATCTGAGTTTCTTCTTCCATTATTTTCCTGAGAACCATGTTGATTCAAAGTGTGTGAGTTTGTACAGGCAGTCATAACAGCCACAAACCCATGGCTAAAACACAAAGAGTAAATTTATTTCTGTTTTTCTTGACTTAACTGAGAGATTCCCAAAGCAAGCTCCGGGCAGAGGCTCACACACAAACACTGTTATGCTCAGCCCACGCCAGAGGATCACTAGCTGTTGTTCACACTGGGTTATCAAGGATTATTCCCAGCTGCAAGGTCACTTGAGTGATTTACAATCCTCCATGATAGTCTTTGCTTTTAACTCATTCCTCCCAAAACAAATCTGTCCTCCAAACTTCTGAAAATACTTAACATTTCAGTGTTTCTACCTATTATCTTCTTTCATTCACACATTTCAATACAATTATGCTTTTAATGTTACCTTACCATTGTTCCAAATCTGTTTCAAATATAATACTAAATGGAGTAGCGCTTGGTTTGGTTTTTATTTGATTGATTTTGTAGGTTTTTTAATAACCTCTGTGGTGCTACTCTCCAGCATAGCTGCACTTTTCTTTATCTTTTTGGATTTT
>JANRGV010000075.1:47243481-47254260 GCA_024734035.1 Alethe castanea | reverse complement strand
CAACAGCATAACTTCATTTGCTGATCAGACACTACAGAAGTGCCATGCACTTGATATGCAGACAAGAACAAGAGAAACAGTCCATGCCAGGTACAATTTTGTCTTCTGTTCCTGTAATTCACTAAGTACCTTTATTAGCAAGGCAGAAGAAAACCAAATGCCATCTTATTCAAGTACACAGAGATAGCATCCCAACCAAATATTTAGTATTAATAAAAAGAGGCAAAGGTAAAACTAAGAAAATTTTTTTTCTTTGACCATAAATGTACAAGGCCACAGAAAAATGAAAGACTCTCCCTGAGTCTGATATATCAGAGCAATGTGTAATGGTTACCACCCACTTGCAAGTCTTCAGGATTACGTGACAAAGATTTATTTAGATGCTCTGGGCCAGTGGCTCCAAACTGTGGACTGCCAAGACGTCTCCATGTTCAGAATGGCCAAGCATCCATCAATTTTTAAGCTCTAAGATACTGCCACTAACCCTGTCTATGACTGTCCAATAATTTTCAAGAGCTAAAGGTGGTGCTTTTTTCTGAAAAATGTTTTTAGATTAAATGGAATTATCTCCCCAAACCTACAACATAGGTTCACCAGATCCTTTGCGAAGGCTATTTTTTCTAAACCTGATCCTTTGCATATAAAAATCCATCCATATATTACATCATTTCTTTTTCCTTGGGAAATATACCCCATGTACTGTGAAGTCATGAACAGGGCTACATTTAGAGCCATAAGAATTAATCTCCTCAGGACAAAGTAGAAAAAATAGAAAACATTATGACATTACTTACCAACCAGATACAGATGGGAGAGAAGAGAAAAAGGAGGATTATTAAATCTCCACCACATACAATTCAAAGGCATGTAAAATACCAAGTACTCATAGCAAAACTCTCCACATAAACAATACACACCAGATGCAAACCACGTACCTGAGACTATGTTCAACTTGTAACCAGAGCCATGCAGATGGAGCTGAATGGTGACAATGTTATGCCCGAGGAGGAGATATTCAATTTTTACGTGCTACACTTAGGGACAGGAAAAATAAAATAACTAGTAGAGAAGGTTTCCTCTGAGGTACTTGGGTCTAAGACTGAACAATCTCCAATCATAAAGATAATCCTGGAAACAAAAAACAAAGGCACTGCTACCACCCTGAGCCCCCAGGTTAAAAATTGCAACAATACCACTGCTGCCATCTCAAGAAATGCGTATTGAAATTGGTGCATTTTCACTCCATGTTTGCTGCTGACACTTAAATGCCTCTTCACAACTGGAAGCGTCAAAAATCTCATCAGTTCCTAGTGTCAGTGCTTACTTGGTAGGCTAAAACCATCAGCAAGAGCAGACTTGGGAGCCACTACAAAAGAATTCAGAAACTGCTTCCTGTGGGGAAAGCCTATCACAGCTGATGAGCAACGGAACAAAAGCCCAGACTTCTAACGCTTTAGTCTCTCCTCAACAAAACAGCTTGCAGATTTACACCCCTGAAACTTAATATGTTGGTCCCTACACCTTCCCTTTAGGCAGGACTGCAGCCAGAAGACTGGCTCTTTGGATAATACAAGCATGTCAGAGACTTTTAGGGAGATTCCTTCCTCTTGGTTAAAAAAAGTTCCTATTTCATGAATGTTGTTTTAAAATAGTTGTGGTCATTGGATCTTCAAGTGTCTTCAAAAAATTCATTTAACAAACAAGTATGCAAGAATAAACAGACATTAGAAATTATAGCATTCTGAATATGTAATTCAGGCACAAGAGCAGGTGCTTTTTACATTGTATGCTACACATTTAGCATTGCCTTGGTTACAGCAAGTAACAACGCACCAACAGGCTGTATCATCAAAATGCACCAGATGGATGCTCCAGTTACACAAATCTCTTCCCTTCCCCACTCCTCTCCCACAAATAGGATGTAACTTTCAAGAGCAGTGACAGGCACCAACATGGAAAACCAATGTTGATAATCACTTCCACGCCAAAGTGCAATCACTGTACCAATAACTTTGTCAAAAATAATGCTAAAATTAGGACTTGATCTCAAAAGCCACAGTGCTTGCAAGGCTTCAGGAAGCTGGACCAGGTGAACATGAACTACACAAAACTGAAAGTCTCAGTCAAGTCCGATTTTTCTTTTCCTAAATTATCTGCTTCTGTGACCAGCCTCAAGCTCCCTGGACACTGCTAGAAAAGGTGACTGATATTTGATATTTTTTGCACTTTCAACATCCCCATTTGTCTTCCTAGAGAAAAAAAAAAATTAAATAGACTCCTCTGTTTCCCACATTTTCCTCACTATGGACCCACACTTCCTACTGACTGATGTCTGAGCAGAACAGATACAAGAACAGGGCAAAGCCTCTTCCTCATCGGGTGGCACCAGTGGAAAACAGGTGAGTTTTCCATGAGGCTGTAGAACAGACTGCTACTTCACACTGAGCAACTCTTCTCTCCAAGCACAGTCCTCCTCCCTAAAACCCACCAACACTACAGGCTGCTCAAACTAAATGCAAAGAATTATAGGTAACTTCACAGCACAACACCTTCTATTTCAAAGATGTGAACGCTTTGCACTGGCAATCAGGTCTTGCCACCTGAGCATGAATGCCCACAGGTGGCAGGTGAAGACCAATTTAACCTATCCAAAGGGGTGAGTTTCACCTGGACTGCACCCACTGCTCAGTACCTTGCTACAACTGAGAAGTTAACACAGACAAGGAGGCCACCAAGGTTTGTATGCTACCACACCGCAGTAATTGTGCGAGACAATGCAAAAACTGTCGTACTCTGAAGAGAGGGAATCTTCAACAGGCAGAGTAAAAAAGTGAACTGTGGATTTGCACATGACTGGAGGAGACTGGTCTTTAAGGGAGGATACACTAAGCATAATAATGGAGACACAGAATATTATAAAAACAGAAGAGCAGGGCTTTTTGTGTACTATCCTTCAGTCTTCAGAGTTCATATGATTACTAAACTTTCAGATTGATTTTGGAAGTGTTTTAACTGACTGAAGAAAATATAATCCTTCCATCACAAGAAACTCTGAATTAGTCAGATCCTGTGACTATCCCACCCTGCAAATCCCTTCCTGGTAATTTCACCCTCCGGTTTTCAGATGTAAGATAGCTACAAAAGTATACAAAACCCTTAGTGTTTGAAATGACCAATGGCCCTAAAAGGGCTGTTTTAAAATAGTGCTGTTTGAAAACAGTGTCAACAGTATGAAAACGTGAGGTTCTTGGGCAGGCAGCTAAAAACCTTTCTTTTACATACAAATGAAGAAATTCTGTTTCTTAACATAAAAAAGGAGCACTTATCTTACTGCTGTTCATGCTACTCTGCTGTCCAGATTGTACCTGGTGTACATACATAAACTTGCACTACAGTGCCTGAGAATGCCACTGGTTACACAATCATAACACAGACTTTAATACTGAAGATCAAACTTGATTTGTGAGCTGTCCAGGTTTTAACAGTAGCATACTGGAAGGAAAAAATAAAAAAAAAATAAAATTTGAACCTCTAGTCATTACCTTCATGGATAAAGCGGCTGAAGAAAAGGTATCTTCAATAAAATATGAATTTACACACCAGAAACACAACATATAAAAATTGTCTTTGCTCCATGCACAAAAAGGTTGTTCACTCCACATTTAATTCCTAAAGAATTACCAAAGGTCAATCAGCTTTGAAGTAGTGACCTTTCTACTTTTCTGAAAATTGAATGTATGAATGTTAACTGTTTACAAGCTGCAATTGTGCTTTTAGTATTTACTTTTCACGCAACTGTATTTCCATGCTGACATTCAGCTTAAACTGCTTCAGAAGGCAATTCATCCTGAGGGAGCTCTGATAGAGAACCAGATGTCCTTTAGGAAATGCTTTGTTCTCCTTGGTCAGTGACAGCTGTTAACAGGACCCCAGTGACACAGGTAGTGTCATAACCAGAGCAATGAAAGACATCAGCTGATGCTCCATGTCACCTGGATAACCAATATAACCTCAGGAGTCATCCAATACATTACTGAGATTACTTTATATCTAAAAAAACAATTACACAGGCAGCTTACACACATCCTAACCAATACATCCTCTTCTCTTTCCAGTTTACTTATTTGGCATTCTTTGAGACAAATTTTTTCAAGAGGCTGGGTTATCTTGACTTCAAACCCAGAAATAACCAAGTCTGTAGCTAATGAGAAATACTAGTTGTTTTTTTTTTTAATAATGCAGTTTGATTTTAATCCAAAATATGTTTGATGTATTGTCGATCAAAGCATTAAGTCTGTGTTACTCTTAAAATATAAATGTTTCATGTAGCTTTTAAATTTGCATTCAAAAGCAGCTTGACCTGAGCTGAAATAAAGACATTCAGTCTTTAGAGTTTATTGAGGTAAAGAAATAGATACGTGAAGATGTGTTAAGCCCACACTCAACTTTAACTGCAACTAAAATTGCTGATTCCAGAGTCAGTGTGGGTCAAAGGTCCCACACTGAAAGTACAATGCATTAGAACTGCCTGACTTGGATATGACTTTAAACTAGGGCTAAGCAGTCAGACTAATCATCATGAGACTGCAGTCCAAAGTCTAAAGCCTGGATGTTGAAGCTAACGTAGAGCCAATATTATGAGGTACAGTGCTCTCCCCTCAAGCTAATGCCTATGTCCTTGCCAAAGGCATCAAGCTCAAATGTCTCCTTCCCATGCACCTTGCAGCACAGTCCTACACAAGGAAGGTTTTGAGGACTTTGGGATTTTCTCATTGTTACAAAATAAAATTAAGATGCCAAAATCTGAATGATGCTGTGGCAATCTCATAAGTGGATTACATAAATCATTTATCAGCAAGGAATGATAATTGTTAAGCAAGAGTAGAAACCTGAGTTCATCCTTATTTATCACTCCGAGGTAAAAAGTATAATAGCTGTGAATATCAGAAATACACACCGAGTTTGGGGAAACGCTATGCAAAACCTCCACTAAAAATGCAATGGAATTACAAAGCCAAAGGCTGATTTTGCACTGACTCTTACTTAATACAAATTTCTGTCAACTCACCACAGCATTACTGGGAGAGATTTTCATTAAGTTAATATGACTGCATTGCACATAGGTACTAGGAATGCTGTTTAATAAACCTTCCATTACTTAAAAACAGTGCTCCAATTCTGAAACCACTGCAAAACAATTTCACACCACCAAGAAAATAAGTTTTCTAAACTCCTATGCAATAATTTCCTCCATCTTGACCATCTTAAGGATCCAATTAAAAAAATAAATTTCAGATCACTGAATTGGCTAATACAGCAAATACATCTGTATCTCAGTGCTTTCCTAAGGGGAATAGCAATGGTAAGAAGAACTTAAAAACCAGTATTCATCAGGAGGAGATCACCATTACCCTCATATGGTACATGCCCTTCACCCCAGCACTCCCACTGCACTAAATGCCAGCAGCAAAGCAAGAAGCTTTCTGCAGAGCAACTTGTTCAGCAGAGGATGAGGAGGGCTGGCTGGAGGAAGGTCTCTGTCCAGCAGTCATATCCCATCCCACCAAGACTCTCGCAACTTGCTGCACGAGCTAGCATTTGGCACCCATGGGAGGCACAGCACCCCACCTTCAGAGCTTCCTGCCTTGGTTAAGCCAAGAGCAAGAAACATGGCATGTGCAGTCCTTGTCTCAGTCACTTGATTTGAGCAGAGTTTAGATCAGATGGCATCCAGGGATCCTTTCCAATTCAAATTACTCTGTGGTCATAAAAAAGCTGGTGTGAGAAAGCTGTTAAGCAAAGAGAAGGAAAAAACCTCAGCTCCCCACACACACCATACAAAAACATACTTATCTCCTCTTCGAACAGCAGAGGCATTACCCACTCTCCTAACATTTACCTGGGACAGCAACATATAAAAAACCTACTGGTTTTGCCTGCTCTTTGGATTTGAGGAGTGCTAGTTTAAGCTGCTGATGTTAGCCTGGGAAAAACCTGGAGAAAGAGCCTTTACCCTGTGCTTCTTCGCCTGCCTTTGGTGACAGGTTTTTAGTCTCAGTTCTTCTTCTAGAAATCTTTCTCCCAATTTAATTTTATTTACTCTAAGGAGTTACATTTGAGACTTCCAAAGTGCCAAGATTTCAAACATGATCAAAGACCCATCAGAACACACACTACATAAATACGTGGTAACACTAAGACTGTTGGCACAAACTGCAACTTGCATGTCAGAATAAATAAACAAAATTTTAAAAATACGCAAATAAAACTTAAGTATATTAGGAAAACTAAGTCAAAGTCATGCATGTTTAAAATCTTCCATTATGTTCTTTTGTCCTCCTCCTTCTGTTTTAAAAAAACATTCCTCTTACTCAGACCGTAAGTTCTTGTCCACGCTTGAGTTTTGAGATAGTATGTTTATTAAAAAAAAACAAAAAAACCCAACAAACCAGAATGACCACACAAGAGGAATGACTAGAAAGCTAATGCATTTTGTGCAGAAGTGAAAATTCTTGCAGAGAAATAAAAATATTTAATCAAATCAATACAGGGCATCAAACCTATAAATATTAGATATTGCACCAACACCTTAACCACATACATACAGAAAGGCATTTCTCACCCTGACACGCATCCCCAAAATGGAAAAAACAAGGCAAAAGTGAGTCAGTGTAGGACAGTCACTCAAATGATCTTTGTCAAAATGGGTAAGATTTGTAGCCTCCATGGCTCTGCTGTTCTGGTGTTTTTCTGTGTTCATCTTCTGGAGTTCAAAGTTTGAAAATTAAATTCAGCAGGTATGTTTCTGAGACACAAAAAAGGTTCAGAAGAGTTTAATTAGCTGAAAAAAGAAACTACCACTAAAAGGATTCAGCCAAAATTCCATGGATTTGTTGCTCAGTTGTGACTGACAGACTTTTAATGAAGTCTTTCAAGCCCTACACTCACATTTTTCTCAGATGGGTGACACGGTGGTCATCTTCTTAAGGAAAGCAGCTTTTATTTTGGAAATTTATGGAAGTGCTCATCAGAAAGAAAGACACAAGTAATTCTTAATTGCTGGCTTACGCACAAGATCTGATGGACCAAACCACACAAGAACAGGCTGGACAACACAAAGGGAAGGTATATGGCAAAAAAAATTAATAATTAAACATTCGGAATTTTTTGTTTTAATTGGCTGAACATCAAAGAACATCGTCTCCTTTCGCTGAGAAACAGGAAAATTACAGGCTCCCAGTATGGTTTATCTCATGTAGACTACATATTGCTTTAAATATTTCTACATTTATTTTAGTTTCCTCAGTGATGTTCAAAACCCCACTGCTTATCTACAGACAGTTACTTACACAGGCTCGTGGGTGATGAAAACTTCTCCCAGTACATATTTTTAATTAGACAGAAATCACCACAGGAGACACGACGGACCAGGTGAGATGCCACCTGCCTAGCAGCATCTCCATAGAAACAGAACTCCCTAGAAACAGAATTGCACTTTCATTCCTCCTCTCATGCCAATGTGGACGGTTTGTAGCAGGAAGGGTTTATCGTGGAAACACAAGTTCTTATGGTTCTGGAGTACCTTCAGCAAAGTCCTCTGCCATCCACAGCTGTCATGTACCCATTGTACTGCTTCTGTATTTATTTCTTCAGAATTAGGACAGACATTATCATCATGTGCCTGCATATGTGAAAGCAGCAAATAATGCATGTTTCCCTAAGCCCCTTCAGTAAAGCAACAAACATGCAGATTTTTGGAAGAACATTGATGCATGCAGTAGAGACAGAAAAATACTATCACACTGCTCTTAGTAGCTGACTTACCAAATCCATCATTACTATGAAGCAAAACCAATCAATCTGTTTCTCAGAAACCTTTGACCCCCTTGCAATATGTATTACAGGCAATCTATTAGAGATAAATGAGGAGAGGGTTGTTTGCTAGACATTAAGCATTAAACAGGAATCTTCACCTTCTAGAAAACCAGAAAAATACATTTTAAAATGCATTCATCAAGGCTTTCCTTAAGTCTGTGGTAATAAGATCTTGTTCAAAGTTAAGATTTAATTAATCAAGCTGCACTGCCTATGGATAACACATATTGAACTATTTGAAGCACCTCTAATATTTTTTAATATTAGAAGGTCTGATTTTTCTAATTCATAATCCCATGTGAATCAGGAACAGCTATGATCAATAACAGACAATTCATGTGCCAAGGGAAAAAATGCTGAATTTGAAGTATCTAGGCCATGAGATACAAGTGGAAAAGTTTTAGCTCTCAGCTTGATTTTTCCTGCCTTTTGTCTATATGAAGACTCTGAACTTTACATTGCAATTCCTTTTTTGTTTTTTTTAGCATGCTCATTAGTTTTGGCTATTAATCCTGAACACACATATATGTAGGAATATGGTGCTTATTTTCCTGAACACCTTTTCTGGACTTATGATTAGTTTTTCCTGATTTACTTGCCATAAACATTACCACACACTGACACAATCTAAAGCCAAGCAACAAAACCACTGCAAATGACAAGTCACAATGGCCTGTTAAAAATACAAAACAAGCAGTTGAATAGGAGATTCCATTTCTTTTTACCCTCATGACTTTTCTGTTGGCTCTAGTGCTGATAAGCTCTGCTTATAAAAAGAAATGTTATCTACATTTCAAAGATGCACAGTCCTCATAGTGAAGGTTTTTTTAAGTTTAAGACCATAAGCATTGCATATGACTGTGGTTTAAAATGATATCCAAGTAGTCAGAAGTGAGCTCCTGGTCCAATTAAAATCCATTCAAATCTCATAGGCAAAGAGTTCAGGTTTCTCATTTGTGCTGCTATTTACATAGATGACACAAACTTCAGCCTCAAAACTAGTACTCCCTTTATTCAAAGTGTTATGGAGTATTTACGTTACCATAAATCAAACAAAATCTTCGGATTTATAAGATGTTTTATATCTTCAAAAATCCACACCCTATTTCCCTGCCCCAAAATAATAAGGGAATGGTGGACTACAAGATTTCCACCTTTGGCATCCACGATGCCACCACAAAATCTCTTCTAAAGCATTAGCTCTCATGTTTTAAATACATAAAGGCAATTCTATTAAATTAAATGAAAAAAAAAAACAAAAAAAAACCAACACAACAAACAAACAAACAAAACAAACCTGAAAAAAATACCAGAATGCATTCCCTTCCCAACAGATATGAAATTGCAAACTAGTCATTAAAAAGGACTGAGAATTAAATTAACAACTCAGGAAAATTGTGAAAAGGATTTTATATTAGCACCCAAACAGGGTTATACTAAAAAGCTCTGGCATGTCTCCCTCTTAACATACCAAACCTATATTTTCTATCTACCTAGATGTACCAAATCACCTTCCCAGCATTCTTACATTTTTAACTGAAGATCTAATCTGTAAATACTTTTGATAGCATTCCAATAGGCCGGCCTTGCACCTGTCTTTTAACTACCTATTAAAAGACAGCATAGTAGCCAGAAGGTTTGCCACTTTGATTGAAGATAATGCACTAATGTAAAATAGAAGTATCATTTTCCGCTACAACTAGAAATGTCCAAAACTCAGAGCAATGAATTACATGATTCAGAGTACCCAGCCAACATTGAACCATCACTGCTTTGTAGAAATCAGTTTGGCCCAAAAGCTCATTGATATATCAATCTCAGACCACATTTTCCAAGGAAGGCAACCTATCTCACACTAAGGTTTACATTTCACTCATTAAACATCCACAACATTCACCCAAGGTGCATTACAACACTAAATGTTCAGCTTTTGCAGTTTCCTGCAATCATCCATTATTACTCACCAGACACTTAATTTTTCTGTACGAACACGCACGAATGTACAGAATTCAATAGTAACTGTTCTCCTTCCCTCCTAAACAGCACTTCTGGGCAGTCTATCCTGCCCCTTTCCCCACAGCATTAGAGACAAAGGTAAACACACACCTCACTTTTGGTTTGGCAGCACACAGAGAATAAACACACTCACCATCACCTTTCGGGAAGAATAGACATCACATGCTTGTTCCAACATGGGCTGCAAAGGCAGGTGCAGCTGGTCCAGATTTAACGGCAATGCAGCAGAACCTGAAGTACTATGACTGGAATATTGGCAAATTGTTTGGGACCCATGGGCCACAGCTGAAGAGCAGACACAAAACTGCAGCCACCTGGGTGTATTCTTATCAGCTGATAACGTGACGCATGTCAAAGACAAGAAAAACGCTACATGGCTGCTCTGCCCTACACCCACATTAGCTCACTCTTAATGTATGCAGAGTCAGGCAAACATCTCTGCCTTTTAGCTCCTCAGCAGCTATGAAAACAGCCAGATCTGCAATGCACTCTCTAAACCAAACTGCAGCTCCACAGCCCAAAAAATCTGCAACAGGAGAAAGCAAAAAGATGTAGTGTTCCATCCTAGACCCACAGCCCCATCTCTCTTAAAGAGGAGATTTATGATGGCAGTAAAATAGGTCTTGGTAGACTGCTCCTATTGACTCTGATCCTTACAGAAAGCAGATGTAGTGCATACGGCTGCACTGACCACGACTGTGGTTCAGGCAATCATTGTTACCAAACTGCTTCTCCGGGGGGAAAAAACCAAACAACAACAACAACAAAATAAAAATAAAAATAAAAATAAAAATAAAAATAAAAATGGAAAAAAAAAATTAAAATATCAAGACGGCTTCCTTTCCCTGAAACCAGAACGTGATGGTAGCAGATGTCACCTTCCCCCCT
>JANRGV010000075.1:47215892-47226230 GCA_024734035.1 Alethe castanea | reverse complement strand
TGGCATAGCCTTGGCCAGCTTTTTGGACAACTTCATTCAGCACTGCTGTTGCCAGCAAAGATCCCTGGAACCACTCTTTCCTAATGCCCCTTTCTTGATAAACTACAGCTAAGCAAACAGCCATCAAAACAGATTTAGCATTCAGAATCCTAACAAAAGGTTTTAAAATATTGAATCTAAGACCTATGATGCACCAACACAGATGCTGCAAAAAGCTTCCCCATGATTACAACATACTTTGAGATACTAACTGCTCTACTGAATACTACTAGGAAACTCAGAGAATAAATCCAACAACTGTCAGAAGCTTCCTGCAAGACTGCAACACCAATTCAAGACACAGATTAACAGTATGAAGCAGATGAGATGGTGAGGTCTACTGTTCATTACTGGGTACAGTGCTGGCATGTGGGTAGATTACAAAATACTACGCTAGACAAAAAAAAAAATTAAAAGCCAGTTATTACATGTTTAGCATTTTTTTTTCTTTTTAATCAATAATTATAAACTGTAAAAATGCACCCTTATGCACTACAATAAACTATGCCCTGAGAAGTAACATTACACACTAAGCAAAAGCCACTAGGAAGTGTCAGGTCTGCAGTTCAAAAGCGTAATATATGGAATTCCCTGGAAGCATATTTCCTCCATTTTTCAGCAACAGAGTTGCTTTTTCAGAGGAAAAGACTAATAAAAATTCATGCTAATTCTAGTTTTTCCAGCTTTAACTACGAGATTTTTTTTTTTCCTTTCTCCTTCAAACTCTCCCTGGAAAACCTGATGGATTAATTGATAAATCTCTTGCTTTCACATCTGAAAGAGGATATAGGCCTAGCATGAGATTCTGAAATAACTGAGCCTGATGAACTCAAAGACATCAGTCAAAGAACTATTTGGGAGGTAGTCAGAGTTACTCAAACACAAAATCAGGCCACCTCACCAATGCTTTGCTACATTCTTCTTTACTGGTTGGAAGAACAGACAAGAGGCTGAGAAGAAACATACCTCTGTGTACAAAGGGAAAATTATAGACAGGGACACTGAACTTTCCTAGAAACTAAACTGAATGTTAAATGCATTTGAGAATTGGTGAGTTACACCCTTTTCTTTGTATCTGACACTGATAAAACAGTAAGATCTAATTATACATATCTCTCATCACCCAGTGAGTGCAAAGATGCATCTAGAAGTGACATCCATGTTTAAGTGTCAGTTCACTGCTTTTTCCAAAATTGCTCTACAAGATACAATTCAGCAGTTCTGGGTTTTTCTCCCCACATTTTAAGTGCAATGATTCACCTCCTACTAGATTAAAAAAAAAGCCAACAAAAACAAAAACAAAAACAAAATACAAAACCAAAAACAAAAAAAAAACCAAAAACCCAAACCCAAAAAGCACTCTTCCCTTACAGAAGGCAAAACAAAACTAATTAAATAACAACTTGTCTAAAAATTTAATCATCCAACCTCTAAAGACTCACTACTTAAATTATTCTATGGTACTCACATTTTGTTCAGTGTATTATATATTTTTGGAAAAGTATGCTTTTTGAGTCTGGTTATGCAGACAAACCTTTCCAAAACACTTTGTTTCTGTTCATCAGTATTATACAGTACTGTTTTAAAAATTCATTAACTATCTACTTAGGAAAAAAAAATCACTCCCATCCATAAAGCCTAGCTACACATTCTAATTAAGCAGCACTAGAACAAAAGTGGAAATGTCAGAAATTTTGATTGTAAGACAAAAATCTAAGCTTTCTCACTATATTATCACTTTGCTTATTTGTCTTAAAGCAAATGACATACAAGGTAATTAATCAAATAGTATAAACTGACAAGTTACTTTATCCCCTATTTAAATGACACACGGATTTTGTTGTACAAAGAAAACATAAGCAGTCAATAAAACACAAATATGCAGACATGAGTACATTAAGAATAATAATCAGAGCAGCTATAACAATGTGTTCCAATAACTTCATACAAGTTTGTTAGTATAGCTATCTTTAATGCTGTGTGTTTCTCCAGTGACTGTAACACAAGACAAACAAAATGCCAGTGAAATAACAGTTACTGTATTTAGCAGCTAATTTACCACTTAAAAACATGATTTCTATTCCAAATTCTGTAGTTTCAAATTACATTTGTTCCTCAAAACCCTTTGTTTCTAGTACAAACAAATCTCTACAAAGACTAATCCAGTGAACAAAAATAATCCATTCAAATGACACAAACTACAGCAGAAGACAAAATTAGGAAAGATGCTAAACTTTACATGAAGATGTTCAAAGACATACAAAGTTTGATTTTATATCTGAAGAAACTTCAGAGAGTGAAAGCCTTGTATTCTGCAGCTTCTGCTGGACATTTTCTCTGCAGGAATGTTCACTGATTAGATTTTTAGTCTCTGATCTCTGAAACACAAAACAGCTGAAATGCCTTATGTAAAGTAGCTGTGCTCAGTATGTTAATTACCAATGGTCTAAAGCCACTTTCTTTTTTTTTAAGCAGTGCCCAAAGGGGACTCTGCAGTAACACCAAGCGATGAGACAGGTATACTGCAAAGATCATAGTTCCAGAACTTCCCATCAGCTTTGAGCATAATGCAGTATGTTAGCAGTACCTCTTCAACCATTGCATGCATGAGGCTTCAGGACACTGACAGTTTCAAGCAATTTAGATATTATTTTCCTTTTTCATATAATATATATTGTTACTATTAAAAAATTAAAGCTCAAATTTAACAACTTACTATTTGCATTTCCTTCAAACAGAAAGATATGACTTGTTTCAATTTCACTGTTTAGTTTTCAGGCCTGCTAACATTTCTAAATGTAACTATTCTAACTGGATTTTTAAAAATAGAGTACAGGGGAATATTTCCATTTGGTGCAGACTTTAAAAACCTACACTTATGAGTTATACTACAGCCATCAGTGTTTTGCAAAAGTAGTAAGAATTTCAGCACCATCTCTAATTAGAGTTCTAAAACTCTTAGTTCCAAGTACTAAAATTCAATGCAACACTATTCAGTTACACAGGACCAAATCTTGTCCTACAAGAATGCATCACTTTTGCTGGCATCAATAGGAACTACACACATGTATATGAGGGCACCTGCTTAAATGTTTATGATGTCAAGTTCAAAAGCACAGAACTTCCACAGTACAGCTCTAAGAATGCTAAGTAAGATTCCAGATCATAGTCTGGAAGAACTATATAATGAGTTTCATCTCAGAGTCTAATATTAGTATTTTCTTTTGAAAGCCTCAATCATTCCAGTGCAAGAAGAGACAGTTCAAGAGTTGTTTCTTATCATGCTCCCACTTCCAAGATTGCTCCTACCACTAACATTTTTCTCATAAATAGGTAATTTTTGCCAAGGTAAACAGAACACAAAAATAGATTACTAAGTAACCTAGGACCAAGAACCTGATCTTTAATACATTGCCCCCTTGACTTCACACTTTAATGGGATACTGCTAATCAAGCTGCCCAAGGCTATTACACATACTTTAATGCATCATCCACATTCAATAAACATCAAGTCCCCTGGGATGTGTAAAAGTTCTTGCTCAAATTCTTAAGTTCAGACTCCTGTTTGTACTTTAACCTACCCATGTCAGTGACCACCGAGGCAACATCTTATGACAAAACTATCCTCTCAAGCCAATCCCACACCTCCTTCAGACAACAATTACTTTCTTCTGCAAATAAAACCATCAACCAAACCACCATAGCATCCCACACCACCTCCAAGCTAACAACCACATAATACATCCATACCTATGGAGAGGCAGGTGTGGATGCCCTCTGAGACAAAGCTTTGGCATGGAGATGCCCAAGCCTAGATCAGTCTTATCTATTTACTGTAAACAGAACAGTGTACATTTAGAAATGTCATTGTTAGCCACTTTGTGCCTGAAATGAATCATGAACAATCTCAAAGATTGCAAGTGGTCTGTTTTCATTTTGAAATGCAAGAGTAAACTCCATTCATCAAACTACTTAGAAGTACAGGAACTTCACATTTCAAGTACTTTTTGGATTCAAAGTGACACATTTTGAACAGGCTACCTGTGGTTTTTCCTCCCTCATTGTTTCTCTCTCTGCCCAACAGAAACAGTATCTTCAAACTCATTGTCAAGAGGCATTTGCGGCAGGAGATAAATCAAGCAATTATGGCAAGGACACTAACTTTAAAATCCAATAACCCCAGAAAATGGTCTGCTTTTAAAAGAGGCAATGTTGCCATTATATAGACTTCTACAGTTGTAGAGTGTTTTCCCGGGGTCTGTGGACCAGCACAATTCTACTAGTGTAAAAAAATCCCTTTTACAGACAAATTCTAAGGAAATAACAAAATACACCATTCATATTTGATTTCAAATTCCCTTAAAATTTACAGTTATGTAAACAGAAATGTATGGTTGGAATAGAGCTCTTCCTTAAGGGTAAAAAAGGAAAAAAAAAAAAGAAACTGAAGCTCTTCAAAAGAACAGAAGGGAAGAGTTAGCTCCCTTCTCTTGCTGTCACTTTTTTTTTTAACTGTACAGTCTCAACAATCAGTTGGAAGAGCTACTTTTTACTCCATCCAATATTAGACTTGTAGGGTCTTGGTTAAGTACAAGTTACCAATGTGTGATTTAGCAGGGTGAGAATCTGTAGTGTAAATAAGACATTCAGAAATATGTATCAAGTGTGATTATTTCTGGATTGCTGAGATGAAATAAATAAATAAACACCAAGTAAGAAACAAAGATAAAGTGGTCTGTTTTAAGAAAACCATTTCCAAACACAGCCAAATACAGCTCTGACTGTGGGTGAACACGTTTGAACTATCTTCTGCCACATTTTCCTGTATCTGCTTATCAAGATTTCAACCTTATAGACCTTCCTATCAAGTAACATGACAATTAATAAGCAAACAAAAACCCAGTTAAAACAGTAAAAGGCATGACAGCTCCAAAACTGTTAGTGGAGCCTTCAGAAAGAAAGACTGTATTCTGGTGTTCTACCAAAGACTGCTATACAAAATAATAGCAGTCACTGAATATAGTCTGGATCCAATAAGGTATTAGCATGATGCTACACAGGAACAAACTGGGAACAGGTTTAGCTGATACTGACAGATTCTCCCATTCTTTTTTCAGACACCCTGTTTCACAAGCATTTCAAACTTTTTTTCACTTTTACCTCCATTTTTTTTTAAGTCAAATGATTCAGTCCACCTTAATGCAGAAGTAAAAAAAAAGAAAATATCATAGTAGGAAGCTGATAAGAGTGATTTCTTACAGAGATTAAGTAACAAATTGCATTTGCTTAATAAAAACATATGCCAGCTCTTTAATAAAGTGACAGACTTCTACTCTGAAATTTAGCTTTAGGACTGACCATCAAAAGAGAGAGAAACACAGAGTTAGCTAACACTTGCAACTAAGACATGCATTGTGTCTGAAAAGAGAATATTGCACTAAGAGAAGAACCCTGAAAGCTTTAAACACCTCCTTCACTGACCTAAAAAAGTAACTAACCATTTTCTGTAAGCAGTAGCAAACCTGGCTTGGTCCACATCCCTACAAGTCGATAATACTTTATCAACAAATCGATATTCCATTTCTGGACCAAGAGAGTCCTGCACAGGAGCACGCTTCAGGCGTTTTGTTTCTTGGGTATAGCCTTGTTTGCTGCTGGATTCATTCAAACCATCAACATCCATAGCTTGTGACATGTGACTTGTTGCAGGACTATGGTGGGAATTATTCAGACTTTCATCACTGCTGTCCACAGATGATACCACTGCACTCAGGAGAGGAAGTTTGTTGCTTAAGTGCTGTTGAAGGTAGAATATACACCTTCTTCAAAGGAAAAGAAGAAAAAAAAAGAGACGGTCATGTACTGAAAATAACCTGCTGTTGCTGCTGAACTGTTTCAATTCATCCACCATCCCACCCGATTTCCCTCAGACACAAAATCTGCTCTGACTGCGCATGCTGTACTAGAAAGGGCTCCATGTCATTTTGGCAAATCTGCTGTTACTTAGTCAAGAACCTGCACCCAGCTAATGAAGCAAACATTTTATGCAGCCAATTTTCTATCTAAATTTTTTTCATTTTTTTGTTGTTTTAACATTTAAAGCATCTTATATCTCTTGCACAAATTATTGGGACAAGCAGAGCTTACATCGTAAGATATCTAAGCCAAATCAAATCTCCCACACAATACTTCTGATTATGCTCTTGAACATTTTCCAAAGGCTTAATACATAGTAGCTTAAAAATCTTGTATTGAGTGGCACTGCCTAAAACCAAAACAATTTGTGTGGAAATACCATGTGAAGAATCAAACACAAATCAGAAGGAAGCTCTTTTGAGCAAGTCCTCTTACCTATGACACCACAAGGTTTCATGCCCTGGGTAATTATCAATGAGTTCACTGCAGAGTTCCATCTCTTCATCTAAACGGCGGGGAAGATCCACGCTTTGCTCCTCTGCACAGGCAGCTTCTGTCTCTGCATTGTCTTCCTCCTTCTGAAGGCTAGGGTTTTGTTCATTTACCATTTGATTTTGTACCACTATGTTGTTGTCAGTCACCGTTCTGCATATCAAGGAATTGAGTAAGAACTGGCGGTAATGAAATCCACTATGGTCTGAGACATGCATGGATACCCAATATTTAGTGGATGAAAGTTCATCGAGGAGAACCTGAAACAAAATGCAGGGATAGTTATCAACCAGTATAAAGGAGGAACTTACCACTACTGCTTCAGTATTAATCTCTTCTTTGGGGATTTCAGGCACTGGTTTAAGAATACACAGAAAAATGAACTATCACTGAGCCTTTTCTACTGTGTGCTGAAAAGCACCTTGGCATTCCTGCAGAAAACAAATTAATACTTCTTCCAAACTCTGAACAGCCAGGTTTTTCAGAAACCTGCCCACAAGCTGAGTGGGAAAAAAAACCCAAACCACTTCTGATACTGAAATAAGCAGTGGTTTAAGAATCTCAAAATGGTTAGCAATAAATTCTATTTAGATGAGGCACAAACTACACTGCTATTAGCTTTAAGAATTTTACTTTTTACCTAGAGGATTGTGGATGTCCGAAGGTGGGTGAGTTGCTTAAAAGGAAAAAACCACAAACTTAATTTACACCCTCAATTTCAATGAGAGGATGTCAATGATAATAGTATGTTTAAAGTCCTAGAGCCTGAGAAATATGAAAGTACTTATCCATAATCAGATCGCTTGATTTTACTATCAGAGAACCCCTAGAAAGGCTTTCACAATAATTCTGGTAAATACTTAAATTTAGCTTTGTTTTTAGCTGCTGGCTCCTGTGAGTTGTCTATTAATTCTGAGTGCTTTTAAACCTTCAAAATTCATTTCTGGAGAGAAATGCAAGTTTGGCTCCCAGACAAAGCTTTTACTTTGCTTTGCCTTCTCTGTTAGAGCCAGAGAAGTTTGTTTTTTGTTCATAGGCCTTAACCTCTTTCCTCACACGGCTTCTCCCCCGGAGCTTAAACTATCCAAAGAGAACAAAACTACCTTTCTAATTTACTTCTAAAGACTTTTGGAAGTAATCTTGATAGTATTATTGTATACTCTTGCTTTTAACCTCTTCTCCTAAGCTACCTACATCACTTAACAGGACCAGCTGATGCAAAACAATTTTCATAGGCAGAAGTCTTTCTTTTAGATACTGCAGCACAAAAACCACAGCCTCCCACAAAAAAACCATGGAAACACACCAAGGCCAGCTATATAGCATTTAGGGGGGCCTCTGTTCTAAAAGAAATCAGAGCAAATACAATTAAAACAGTGTATTCTACCCAAGGAAGACAACATGTTTTTTTCTAAAATCATGCCAAAAGATACCAGCATTACCTTTCTTTTAGAGATCAGCAAAGTGAAGTGCAGTATTAAGTAACAGTCCACACACAGGGTTCTTAAGGGAGCTAAAACTCCATGTCCAGATCCACACTTCGAACCACAAGATCAGCTTTTCCTTTCTTCACAGAACTGAGCTTAGTATTCTAAACTTCTGAACTTGAAAATTTAGAAGTTTATTAAGAATAACATAAGACTCACAAAAATCAGATTAGCCTTTATTCAGCTGTGATTGATACTACACATGTTTATGTTGAACTGAGACCTTGGAAGAATCCAATTCATTGATCTGAAATATTTATAAGCTAAAAATTTACAGGGGAACATCTTAATTACGCATTTTACTCCCTGTACAAAGGGAATAAAATTACTCCCAGCATCATTCCTTACCTGAACCAGAACACCTCTTCTAAAAAAGCAACACAGAAGAGTGCAATGAAAACTTCTTGAGATCTACAAAAAAAGCCTCCTATCTAGGAACCACAGAGTACCAGTGGAAGATGCTTCTAACAACTGGAAGTAAAAGAAAAAGCCAGCCAATGTCTGAATTCCAAGAGGTTCTTTGTTACAAAGCCTGCTTTCTCCATTTCCATCTCTATCAGTACAAGCCCTTTTACAAGCCCCTTGCCGCTGTTCTGTGAAGAAAGAGGAAACTATGAAAATACCCCCCTCCCTACTCTTGACAACCTCTTTTCTACCTCTTGTGGTGAGCTGACTACCATGGAACAGGCAGCCTTCCCCAGAATACGACGTGTGCTCAGTGACCTTTGTCTCAACCTCTGGGTCTGCAGAGGAAATACAGAAATTTTTCCTCTGGGGAAATAACAAGGAACTGGGGAAACAAACTTTTAAGGATAACCAGACAAATATAACAATGTCCACTCACAGAAACTAGTATCTTAGATGACTAATAGACCCAGTCATTTAAGAAAAAGCCAAGGCCTTACTGGGAATGGCTACAAGAAAACCTACTTTATATTTTGTGAACATATTGTCTTCTCGGCATAACACCAGAGAAGTGTTGCCTCATGACAATTTACCCCACTACTTGTTTGCTTGCTTGTTTTATTGTAGGGTCAGATCAGTCAATCTCCATCCTTTAATTATGAAATTGAGTATTCCAATCTAAAGAAAACAAAAAAGTTTTTCAATCCTTGCTGAACTACCTCCTATTTTTCTATCTGCATGATTTCACTGAAGCAACACAGTGTGTATAGATTTGAAGACTATAGCCCTGCTACTCTCTTACCCTGGTTCTCTTAACTAATTACACACCCATCTTTTAGTAGGTATCTCGAGCCTATGATCTAACCCCACTAACTGTACAGTCATGTGAGAAAGCTGGAATTGGGCTTTCCAAGACAGTACTCCAATACCAGATTGGACTGGATCCAATATTAGACTAGTTTCAAACAATCTATTCTTGACAAATCCTTGATTTATGTTAAAGAATACTATTTAAACACTACATAAACTTGCTAATGCCATTCAAATTCTCCAGCTAGAAAAATCTGAAATTTCTGTACTGAACGAAGATAATGTTAGTGACTATCTAGTGGAAGAAAGAAGAAACATCTATATCCTGTGAGAAAATCCTCCTACCGGGCCAAAACTTTCTTCTGTAGCATTTTACACCTTTTTCCCAGATTGGGCTGAGATTCAGTCTGCAGTACCATTAGGATTATCAAACCAAAGGAAAAAGAATAACCAAAATCCTATTGTACAGCCTACCTCTTGAAATCCTCCAAAGCAGGCCAACAGGTTTGTTAACAATAAACCTGTTATCATTAACAGGATAAAAATGCTAATAAAAAAATATTTTGAGAAGTCATATTTAAATGATAATACAATTTATGTTTCTGGGCAATTCCTGTAGTTTTGGTTCAAACTACAGGCAAGGTTTGTATTCCAGCAGAAATACAACCGTAAATAATACAGGTACTCCTTAATTCCAGGCAACCTTGCAAGAACTGGTTGTAGAATCAGGGACTGCTTCATCTGCCAATTTTTCAGCATGATTCTAGTCTTGCATCTTGTTGAAATTTATCATACTTTTCAGATATTCAAACACAGAAATTGCTGAAGGTGGAATATGAGACACCAAGCAAGTAAACTACCTCTGTTTAACAGAATGGTAGGGATGGGGTCAGAAAAGCCAAGGCAAAGTTGGAACAGGACTTGGCAAGAGGCGCCAAGAATAACAGGAAGGGATTGTGTAAGTACACAGGTCACAAAAAAAGACCAAGGAGAGTGTATGCTCCCTAATAAGCAAGAATTGGTGGCAACTGATATGGAGAACAATGAAGTATTGAGTTTTTTGTCTCAGTCTTCATTGGTAGTGAGGCCTCTCTCCCACTTCTCTCTAATCCCTGATCCTCTAGATTCTTGTGGGGAGAAATGAAGTCCCTCCCACTATAAGCAAAGAGCAGGTTCAGAACCACTTGAG
>JANRGV010000075.1:47130143-47141084 GCA_024734035.1 Alethe castanea | reverse complement strand
CTGGACACCCCAGGTGGTTCAATATGAGAGTCAGGACTGGTCTTTTTCTTTCTTACTTTCTCTCTCTTTGTCTCCCTCTTTAATTAACATCTCTCTCCCTCTTCTCTTTTACCCTACCCCTTTATCCAAAACCCACTGCTGTGTGTTTGTATAGGAGGTCAGGGACAAACACAGGGATTTCCTTGCCAAGGGTATAATTTACTAAAAAACTTGGTAAACTTTTGCAGACCCTCTGACTTTTGTCATTCCTTTTGACCAGGAGCTTCCATGAATCTTACAAAACCTTTCAGAAAATTTAGTTACCTATTTGCATGATGTACTTTATTGACACCTTCTTTAATTTTTTTTAATTTAAAAAGTAAAATATATATAGCAAAATTCTTTGCAGCATTCTTGTGTCATTGCATTTTCCTAAATATAGAATGTGAATATTTTTTGCCCTAGATGATTGTTTCTTACTAGGTCATCTATCAGCTTCTTGGTAACTTTAGAGACCAGGCTTTTCCAGACTGATATGTGAGCTCTTGTGCTTTCTTTCCTTCCTCAGAGCACTGCAGCTATAGGAATACTGACTCAGTATTTTGGGTTATTTCAGTATCACACATTGAAAAGTTGTCTTTTTTGTTTTTCCAGAGTTCCCAATGGTTATAAATGTTTCCCTTGTTTTCCAAGATAAAACTTGGTAACATCTACTCTTGTGGCCTAGTTTACTCTCAGCTTTTGAGGTGTGGAGGAGCAACAGTTCCGGGGGTTTCCCTCTCTGTGTACTCTGGGAGTGGGTCTCTCTCCTGCTTCACAGCAGAGGGACAGGCTGGGGACCATGTCAGAAGGCAGCACTGATACCGTGTTTCATGGCAAATGTCTCTTGTTTGTGTGTGTTGTGAAGCAGCTGATGCTGATGCTATTTGAGTCTGTAGCTTGGAGCAGAGGCTGGAGAAGACATTCCTACACCTTTTTACTCTTAAGATTCAAGCAGCCTGTGTATGAAATTTGAACCCAAAGTAATGGTTGTCTAGCTTGTCTAATCTCTCATTAACATTTAATAAGGAGGTAATTGTCTCTGTATGTCCATTGATACTTCTTGGATGAGCACAACTGCAGATTTCTTCAGTAAACAATGAGCTTTCTCTGGGAGCAGCAGAAGTTTCTGACTCCGGCGCTAACAGGCAAAACTGGTAGGACCAGCCGCAGGGACAGGCTTGAAAGTCTCTTTCTGGAATTGTTTCACTAGAAACAAAGCAGTGAGTCACTGCCAGTGACAGCCAGACATGCCAGCACTCCTGTTGGTGCTGGGAGCAGTGTGTGGGAGCGCTCACATGTGCCCAGTGAGAGCTTCTGGCTCCCATTTCCCCTCAAGGGACCTGTGTTTGAGGAAAATACTTTTGCAACAGAGAATTTGCGCTTCCTGGGGAAGCTGCAGACACAGAGAACGTGTGTTGGGATCGGCACTGAATGTGTTTGTTGATGCTGTAAGAACTTTGGTTAACGCCTTTGAGCATTCCAGCATTTGTCTTGTCTCAACTTCTGAGTTATACTTTATGGCAAATATGACGCTAAAAGGCATTCTCAGAAAACATGGACTAAGGACTGTTTTTAGAAAGACCACACAAAGCTTGGCAGATAGAGCAAAGTTATTTCTGCAGGGTTTATTTTCTGCATAGTTTGTTTTTATTCAGAATAAATGTGAGGCACATGCTGCTTGGTTAGGCTTGTGTGTTCATACAACTGATACCACAACCAGCACAGGCAGGCCTCCACACTGAGAAATGGCAGCAGGAACTGGGAGGCGACAGGAGGGTACTGTCACAGTGTGCTTATTCTACACTTTATTCATACCTGAGCATCCATCTGAGACCACTCTTGGATACTGACGGGCATCTGGGAGGAGGTGAGGTCGGATCTGCTGGCACATTTTTGGGGTTCTTAAATCGCTTTGTGAGCAACACTCAAATGTAGGGTGCACATTTGCAAGAGAACCACTCCTTTGAGATACTGCTAAATGCCCAGTGAGATTTAGCACACCAAGTTTAAGTTAATTTAAATAGTATTTTATGGATCTACGTAAAGTTCATTGATGTTTGTTTGACAACCCTAGGATCACAGAATCATAGAACATGCTGAGTTGAAAGGGGCCCATTGGGATCATCAAGACCAGCTTGTAGCCCTTCTCGGGACACTCCAAGAGTCTCACCATGTGCCTGAAAGCATTGTCCAAACTCTTCTGGAACTCTGTCAGGCTTGGTGCTCTGATCACTTCCCTGGGGCGCCTGTTCAGAGCCCAAACACCCTCTAGGTGAAAAACCTATTGCTGATATCCGACCTAAACTTCCCCTGACTCAACTTCCTGCTGTTTTCTTGAGTCCTCTCACTGGTCTCAAGGGTACAGAGATTGGTGTCTGCCCTTCTGCTTCCTCTTGTGAGGATGTTGAAGAGCACAATAAGACCTCCCTTCAGTCTCCTCATTTCTAGGCTATTCTCTCTTTTAGGATATAAAACAAGTAGAGTACAGCCTAATAGCCTTAGTGATCCCTTAGAGGGAATAATAATATAATAATAATAAAAAATATCTGATGAGAGACTATAAACTCAATGACTTTGGAAAGTTTTGACAGGCTTGTACCTTGACTGTGAAACAGCAGTCAGTGAGGACTTGAAGAAAACAGTGTCATGAACTGGCAGGGTCAGATTGACGGATTTTTTTCCAATGACTCGTTATATCTCAGGTTTTACTTCAGTCTTGATAGATTTGTCCTACAGTTCAAGTGGGGTATGCTGAATTCCTTTGTGAGCAATTGCCTGAGGAAAATACTAGGTGTCCACTGGAATGACATTGCAGAAAGTGCTAAAATTCACCAACATTCTCACAAGCTTTTCATTTCAAAAGTAATCTAGAAAAGAAAATGGAAATATTTGAAGCTTGTGTTACAAATGAAATCTTAACATCTGTGGTGACAAGTGTCCCAGGGCAGCTGGAGAGCATTTGAAGGGGATGCCTGAAGGAATTAATTTGTTGACTGTTGCCTAGTAAGGGGAAGCAGAGGCCACCACAATGTGACAGACATGTGACGACTGGACTGGGACAAAGTTGGCAGAGCCCCATGCCTGGTGACATCCAATGGCCTGAGGTGAATTCAGATGTGTTAGGTGGTTCACTGAGCTGGACAGAGAAGGATTTGACTAGCTGTTTTAATTAAAATAAAACCTAGAGAAGCTAAAATAGACCAAAACTCAGTTGCTTACAATCAGCAGTTAGATATGCAGTAAAAAGCCAAATGCTATTTCCTGAAGCTCCTAAATGACTAAACATTCATACCATGCACTGGCATCTATCTCTTTCTGTTCCTTATATCAGAGTATGCACAAGGAGTTGTCTTTTGCTTTTGATACTAAGTGATCCTCACTAATTTTGGATAGTTCCATTATCCTGCTTGGAGCAGAAGCTCCATGACTGAATCTCCTTCCAGTGGTTCTAGGAACTGCAACCACTCAGGGACAGGGAAGAGAGTCCTAGGGCATCAACCCTTCCTCAGAGAGGCCCAGAGCATCCTGTAAAGTACTTTGTGAATTTTATGGATCTTTGAGACTATCAGTAAATTCACCACTATGTGTCTAAGATGTTCTAGAGATTGCAGTCATGTATCTTGGGACTGTTTTGATAAACCCTCCTCCAATGTTGCAGATTTGGCTTAGTCTGTCTGCGCATCTCATACACACCCTCAGTTGCTAGCAATCCCTGCCAAGCAGGAATGGTGCACAGGACTGCAAGCCTAGAAGCATCCCTAATAAACTGAAGCCAATCTTTGAAAAGGTTAATTGCTGGATGTAATTGTGCAGAGTTCCAGGAAATGTTAGCCATGGGCCTGGTGGTTGTAATGTTCGACATCAGTAGATGTGCTCCTTGACTGCGGGTTTTGTGATTGTGCATTCTGGATCTTCACCATTGCATGTGCCTGGTCCAGGATGAAGCTTGCTGGGGCAGAAGATGAGTCACTGCAGCTGCTTTCTTGCTTAGGATTGGTTATTCAAGGGTGTCCATAGAGTGAGCAGAGCAGGAGCTAAGGGGCTGCAGCCAGTGATAAATAAACTCATTACAAGACAGTGATCTCCAGCAGTGTTTGGAAACTGATGGTGTGGCTAGGCCAAGTCCCTTAGGTGACCTGTGACCAGGTCACTGCCAGCACTCATCAGGATCTGATAAGCTTACCTGTAAGCTCTTTCTATAATCAGCTCTTTCAGCTCATGTGTATAGATATGTGGCTCACCTGTCTGCAGTTCTGTTTGCATTTTATGACGTTAGATCATTGATCAGTCCACCATGAGCCTGCCAGTTATCCCAATGATTCTGGTATAAAAAAAGAGTATGACGCCACAAAGCTTACGTAAAGCAGGAAACTGAACTCATGGGAGTTCAACTTCTGATGCCAGTGAAACCAAATATATATTTCAAGTATTTTTTTCCCATCTGTGTTGGCCCAGCCAAGTATCAGAATAAATGTAATTTCTACAACCAAGCCTTGGAGAGATAAGGCTTGTGGACAAAGGTTACCTTTTAGTTGATCTGGTGTAGCTGGGAGAGACAGACAAGTGGTCAGGCAGATGAGCTCCTTTCCAGAGTAATGCAGTAGGCCAAGTGATTTGGCAGATGCTGAGAGAGCAGATCCAGGCAGTAGAAAAGTTTAGCTTTTATAATCTTGCATTTAGTGCATCCATATGGTTTGCAAATGCACTCCAGAAGGCCACCAGTTGAGGATTTTTTATTTCCCCAAGGGAAAACCTGGTCCAATACCTCCCATGATTGCTGTGACCCTACTCTGTCAGGCATGAAAGCCAAATCATGATGGGTCCTCTTCTGTTCCCTGCTCATGCCAACTCCAAAGCTTCCTCCTCTCCTCCCAAGGCCACTGCTTCCTGTGACCATAGTCCTCCTGCTTCCCTAAATCCAGGATTGCTACAGAGTTTGGCTTAGATGGTGAGCACCATGGGCTTTTAGTTTAACCCCTTTGCAGTACTCCAAAGACATTACTCAACCAAGAAATCTTTACTTTTGACATACAAAAGCCAGATCTTCCAGATGATGGAAATCCAGACATACAGAAACCAAAACAGGGTTGATTGGGTTGGAGTATCTCTTTCTTCTCTTTCTTAAACTCTTACTCCCCATGGCTGTCCTTGTCACTCTGATCCAAGGACAAGCGTGGGCGCAAAAACGCCCTCTTTTAAAACACAACAAGAAGTCCCTTGTTTCATGGTCTGGCTCAATAATTCCTTATGTTGGCTCCCTGTGGGATGCTGGCCTACAGTTTGATGTGCATTGCAGGTTTGATAGTTTTTTCCTCAAAAATGTGCCACCAAAGCTGTGTGGACTACAGTGGGCAGGTTTGCCTTGGCTAGGCTGAGATGTGCTCATATCACAGAGCACATTTTGTGCACACTATAGAGAGCAGAGCTCATAATACATTACCTGCATACTCCACCACATTACACCACGTGCACCTGTGTAAGAAAATAAAAGGAGTGATGAGCAAAGTAAGTAGACAACATAATGCAAAGGAGTGAAATTTTGTATTTTTCTGCTGAAGGAGAAATGCACTCCACCAGGGTAAGCAGCTGTGCTGGAAGAGATGTCACAGTGCATTCCCCTGTATGCTTGATCCTGGTGGAAACATGATTTTGCAACGAAATAGAGCTAGTAATGAAAGAGATGAGAACTGTGAACAAATAGATGCCTGGTAATTTCTACTGTATCTGCTTTTTATCTTTTATATTCCCTGTGCACTGGGAGCAACAAAAATTCATTTAGAATGCCAAAGAATAAAGAAAAAAGCTTTTTTTAGTTGTTTCCCATCCAGAAATCCACAGCAGAAAATCTTGTGTCTCCAAATATTACGTATGTTCTATTGATGTATACCAACTAACAGAAGTCATGGAGATATCTTTTGGAAAATGCTATTTCAAGGAGAATCAGAGATACTCAATAAAAACTTGGCAACCTTTGTGTCAGCAGATGAAAAATTGTTGAAATTATGTAATGAGTAGCATGAAAATGAGAGTGTTGTGGACAGCAGAATACTGAGGCTGACGGGTTGGTTGGAACAACAGAAACAAAATTTGAAAGTGGATAAAAATTATTGAGATCATTGTGAAATAAAAAAAAACACGTTTGTGGCTTTGGACAAACAGGAGATCTGGTGCATGATGTAAGGACCTTGGGACTTGAAGGAGAACAAGGAGAGGAAGCATCCCCAGTGCAGTGGATCAACTCCTCTAAATCAGAAGCAGAAGGCAACAGCTCAGGCTGGACCCTCGCCAGACCTTCACAGGCGAGCTGATGGATGGAGCCTGGAACACTTTTCCAGGGTGGTAGTAGCTGCAAGCAGATGCTGCAGTCACAGAGTGTTTCAGGGATAATTGTATTCGTTTTGACAGGCTTGCTAACAGCTGTATTTCTGAACTTCCTATGGGAGCAAAGGCCAGGGCAGGAGGTCGAGCTGGTAGTTAATTCATAAATCCATCCTTTGGGAAAGGAGCCTTGGAAGATTTATGCCCAGAGCTGGCAAACAGGAGTTCTCTGGCCTGGTCTGGTGAATGTGGCAAGAAAAAGACCAAGCCATTAATCTCAGTCACTGCAGGGAGACTCAGTAAATTAAGGTGAGCTGGAGAGAAAGCTGCTGGAGGCGCTCCTGTTGTCAGGTTTGTCCATTTGGCCAGAGGGAGGTGGGTGACTATCTGGATGAACTGCCTGGGTGTTCATCACACCAGACTGTGCTTTTCTAAAAAAATACTTTGTTTTTAATGAATATTACTCAGCTTTATGAGAGTTACCTGAAACCTTGTTGACTGTCTGAAGAAGATGACTAGCACAGGGGCAGATCTAGTGGGGTATTCAGGTTGCCTCCCTGCCTGGAAGGGAGCCAGCAGTGGGCAGGTGGGACCATAGGCTTTTTCTGCAAGGAAGTGACAGCTTCATGCTTGAAACTGCTGCTGACCCTGTAGACACAGAAAAGAAGGAAAAACCTTGACAATAGCAATGCATGTCAGTCACTGCAGACAACACACAAGGAACACCCACCTCCTGCTTCTCCATCCCTCAGCTATTTTCACAGAGCTACTTTTAAGAAACCATGGAGGTTTCATGCCTTCTGCTGAACTCCACTGGTGTTGCTGCTGCTGTTCCAAGCCATGGATATGTCGGGGGGAAGAAACCACCTCCCCAGGCACTGAAAACAGCATCCTCCAGCCCCTCTGGCCCTAGCCCCACACTACAAAATTCACTCTGAAACAGGTTTTGATTGTGAATTGCAGCTTTTCAGGTTGCTGCTGTTGTGAGTCCACAAACTTCCCTGAAGCAATCCCCTCTGAGGGCAAGAAAGAAACAAAAAAACCCAAAACTCCAGTTTTTTCTTGTAAAGCTGTACTGTGGCTGAACTAAGTGAACAGCTGTGTCAGACGTAAACTCCATAAATAGCCAGAACAAGTCTGTGGTTACCCTTCCAAATTTTTACAGAGGAAATGTATCATTGAAAAGCTAACTGGTAATTTTATTTATCTCAGTGGTTGTTTGGGGTTTTTTTCCCATTTTTCTCGATGTCATTTGTTTTAGTTTATTAGCCAGCATCTGGCTTTTTGTCTTGTTTGTACTATTTACAGAGAAAGCAATCAGTGTAGTTTCTGTGCTCTTTTTTGGAAAAAGCTCTATTTCTGATCTCAGCAGCCCTTATTCCTTAGCCATTGATACAACCACTGCTGACTGATCTACTGATGCCCACCTTTACATATATATTTTTGGAAAACTTGGGTGAATGACTCATGGAGTTAATGCATCACCAGCTGTAATTGAGGGAAGCTCTGTGCAGAACTGCTTATTAGAGTAGCAAGATGACAGACATTGATACAGGAGAATTTTAAAGATCTCATTTAATCAGTCTTGCTGCTGCAGTGCATAGCTGCATTGAGGAGGGATAGGCTTAAAACACAGTGTCCTAATTCCCCATGGGCTCAGTGGTTTTTTTTGGACATGGAGGAATGTAATGGTCCTGTAAAGTTTGATTCAGCTGTCAAGCAGAAGACAAGTTAAATGGTAGGTAAAATATTGTCATACAAATGTAAGTAAAAAGGGCATTACTCACTAGCCTGAGTAGTGAGAGAGTGGTGAGGGAAATATCTGAGACTCCTTTCTCCCATCTCTTTTCCTGGCTGTAGGTGTTTGCCTTCACCAGGCATCTGCTGTCTCCTGGCAGTCAAAGGTAGTTGTCAATCCCTAGTTTTTGTCATGTCTGCAGAACCTTGTCTTTGCTCAGGAGCTAGCCGGGCTCAGTGACAGAGCTTTAAACTAGATGTGTCAGGGAAGGCTTGCCCTTGACAAACTGTGGGATGATGTACCAAGGTTCAAGGGACAGGGTGCAGGTGAGGGCCCTCAGCCAGTGGACCAGATGTGCTGGCCACACTGGAGCACATTTGATGTCTTATGGAGACAAGACAGGGGCTCCTGAGATAACAGAAGCCAAGAAACGCCAGTGAAATATCTTAGTGAAATTAGAGGGTATTCTTCCAAGAGGGCAGCATGAGCTGACAGCTCAGCTGAGGTGCCTTTGCAGCACTACACACTGTATGAGCAACAAACAGGAGGAGGAGGAAGCCACTGTGCTGCTGTGAAGTCACAACCTCTTTGCCATTACTTGGTGAAACTTGGTGGGACAAATCCCATGGCTGGATCGCCCCTATGGATGGCTACAGGCTGTTCAGGAAGAGTATGGGTTGAGGGGTTGCCCTCTATTGTCAGGAGCTGGATTGAGTGTGAAAGTCTGTCTCTGAAGAATAGACATGAGCAGGTTGAAAGCCTGTAGGTAAGAATCAGACACCAAGACAGCAAAGGGAACCTCATGGCTGGCACATACTGCAGGCTGCCCACCCAAGGGGAGCCTGCTGACAAAGCCTTCTTGCTCCAGCTGCAGCAGCTTGTGCCTGCAGGCTCTTGTCTGGCCAGAGCCTTCAGCGCTGGGCAAGTAACACGGCAAGTGGTCCAGGAGACTCCAGTGGGGCACGGAGGATAACTTCTGTAGCCAGGTTACAGACAGACCAGAGGGGATGTGATACTGGACCCGTGGGTCACCAACAAAAGCTAATTTGGGCTGTCAGAACCACGAATTTTAGGAAAGCAAAATACCAGGATGTAATCAATAGAACATTCTGGGAAACTGCTCTGAGGAACAAGGGAGCAAAAGAAGTCTCGTGGATCTTTAAGGATGCTTTCTGTAGAGCATAAGAACTAGCAAAAGTATGAAAAGTTCAGGTAAGGAAGGCAAAAGACTGGCATAGGTTAGTCAGGACCTGCTGGTCAAACTAAAGGGTAAGAAAGAAATCCACAGTCACTGGAAGCAAGGACAGGTATCCAGGGAAGATTGTAGGGTCATAGCCCAGTTGTGCAGGAATGGGGTGAGGAAGGCAAAGGCAAAGCTGGAGCTTTGCTGCAAAGCTGGAGCGGAACTTCACAAAGGTCACAAATAACAAAATGAAGAGCTTCTACAGGTGTGTCAGCCAGAAAAAGCTCAAAGAAAGCATTTATTCCCTTGATAAGCAAGGCTGTCAAACTGGTAACTAGGATGAGGAGAAGGCTGAGGTGCTCAAAAATTTTTTGCCTCAACCCTCACTGACAGCCTCTCTTCCCCACAACTCTGGAGTGAATGGACTGTAAAATGTGCAAATGTGGCTGGGAGAGCCATGTCCCTCAGAGCGAATCAGGTTTGTGGCCACCTGAGGAGCCTGAGCATACATAAGTCTATGGAACTTGAGGCATCCGACAGTCCTGAGGGAATTGACTATATCATTGCCAGGCCACTCTCCATGATACTCAAGAAGTCATGTCAGTCAGAAAATGAAAAAGTTCAGCTTTCCTGTATTTGCACGGCCTCTCATACTGCTTAGGGCTGCATCTACCCCCAATCAAGTAATTGCTGGAATTGCATGCTTGTGCTTCTGTGTCATCAGGCTTTCCCTAGAGTCTTGTGACTAGTCTTATCTGCCTTCCTGTGATTTTGAAGAGTAGCTCTCTCTTGACAACTCTTGAATGACTGCTATAGTTAACTGTCATGGGCATTTGCAGGAGGGTTGAAGCTTCACTGCAAAATGGAGCTGCATGCTATGTCTTTGAGAGGCTACACCACTGTGCATTCATCAAATTCTACACAGACTGGAAATTAGCCTTCTATTACTCCCACAAACAAGTGTGGAAAGTTGTCTGCTTCTTTACTCCAAGGAACCCCCCCCCGGGCTGGCTTTGCTCTCACAATTGCTCTGTGTCAATCCCTGAGGTCTGCATTATGAGACCTTCCTCTCTGCATCAATGGCACGTCATTGCTGTTACTGAAGCACAGTTTAGGGTAAAGGCCACTTAGTCAATGCCAGTATTCATTTGGAAGAAATTTAACGCTGGCATTTTCTGTGCTTGGTACTGCCAAGTGCCATGCTCCCTGATCCTGATTAGCAAAGCATTTAAACTTACACAAAAAGCTCACATTGATTTCAGTGGAGCCTTTTATGCATCTAAATTTTCAAAAGAAGCTAAAATTATTAGGTTGGGAGTGAGAACACTCTGTTTCTGGAGAGTTAATGAATATGTAAAATCAATCTTTTTAGAAAAAGCAGCCAACCTCCACCCCCAGTTAAAAAGGGAGTTCATGATCTTTGCTCTCGTACCTGTGGTGAATCAGACAAAGTGGGAGCAAGTGCACAACACACAGACAGCAGAGTCAAATTTACACTGACATAATCATCCCGATTGGAAATTATAAGAGGTTTTCTTTTAAACCAGTATTTTTGTAGAAGAAACCTTAGTCTATGTATAATTAAGTTTTAAAACCTGGCAGCCATTTAAGCCTCATAGTTGGTAATTTAAGGTCTTCATGTGAGTGTATTTTCCTATGTCAATGCTAATTTGTTTCTGAA
>JANRGV010000075.1:46961901-46975494 GCA_024734035.1 Alethe castanea | reverse complement strand
ACAAATCATTTTCTTCTCATACAAAAAATATACCTAAGATATTTATCCCCTGACAAAAGGCTATCCTTTCTGCAAAAGGTACAAATCAGTTTTGTTGATTTTTTTAACCAAAAAATCTATAAATGAAAAAAAAAAAGAAAGAAAAAAGAAAAAATAAAAAAGAAAAAAGTAATCTAAGTCTGGAACCCAGAGGGATTTCCGTATGTAGATGAATGGATGTTTTGGTTTTTCATTATATTTTCAAATTATCCCCTCACTGCCATTTGTTTACTGGCACTTGTGCTAAGAAAATAGTGTAGCACCTGATCTCTTCCAAAAAAAAGAGAGAGCCAAATGTCTGAGCACTGCTGTAGGTTCGCATTTTGTGTTGAGTATTCAAATTTCATAAAATACAATTGTCTTTTAAAAATAATAAAAAAATCACTTACTTTGCTAAAGTTCAAAAAATAATGGAAATAATGTAAACATCCAAAAGTTTGAATTAATTCCTAACTGGATTCATCTTTAACGGCAGGCAATAGCAAAATGTTAAGTCTCCTAGCAGTCCAAAGAAACTCATGGAACAATGCATGCATTTTCTTTGACACAAAAAAAGACTGGACTGTAAGGAAGAGAAACTACTTCAGTCATATCACACTGTTATTGTGAAAGAATAATATGCTATAGTACAATACCTAGGACAAGTGTATACCCCAACTGTAGAATAGAATCACTTAAACTGGAAACAACAGAATGGATTACTATAGGAAAATATTTATAAAATACTGCACACTGCTTCCTCAGTCAACCAGCATATGTAAACAAACAACTAAGCTCGGTTGAGTTTTAAAATATTATTTAAGTTCATTTATCTTATAATCTTTTGCATAACATGCCAGTTCATCTTTCACACCATCACAACTCATCTGTCACAGCCCACAGTGGCTCATTAGAGATTTATACATCAGCTCATACAGACGTTTAAGTGGAGCTATACAAAGAAATGTGCGAAACATACCAAACTTACACACTATGACCAGAAAGGCATATTCCATATGAAAGCTAATAACTGGATAGTGGAACTTAATGTTTGATGCAACATGTGCTATTTTATTGAATGTTACAGATTTACAGACAAGACCATGTAATGAGATATTAGAACTGTCCTGTAACGTTCACTAATATTACCACATGTCACAACTATATATGTGTCTATTTCATAAGCTATCCTTTGATACAGAATACATCATATGGCACATGCTATAGCTACATGATGATGGATGATGAGACTTCTATCACACTAAATGGTCATAATATCGAGAATGGGAAGTCTGGTCCCATTGCAAGAAATGGGTGTTTTATCATCAAATTCGAAAAGGAGCAGTTTGATGCAATGTGTAAAAACCAGGTGAAAATAAAACAGTCTAACATCGATCATAATATGTTCTATAGAACCACATTGCAGAATAAATGGGAAACATTCAGGAAGGGTAGTGTTCTGACATCTTGCAATCACACTTTTAACATCTGAATTTACATTTTATATATAATGGCAAATTTTAAGACGTAAATAAAGTGTTCTGCTTCATTTTACCTGGAATGTGTGCTCCAGATCAATAAGGTGCTGTATCCTAAACATTTATACAGCTTCTGGGCTTGGCAAATTTCTTTATCCTGACGAACTAACCAATGGAATCTACCCTAGAAAAGAGCCCTATGCCTTGAACTAATTCACTAAGTACTGCTGAGGAATTTCTAACGAATCTGAAATTCCTCTTGAGTAGACCAGTAATACGATGAAGATGAAAGAGTCCACAACAGTTTTAGCAGACATTCATAAAAGTAACAAAGAAAACAAAGTAAGAATATCCCCCTCTCCTCTCCATAGATAGATAGATTTGGAGAAGCCTTAGGAAAAGGCTGCTAACAGAAGGTTGGCACATTTGAAGCATATTGTTAAACACAAGTTCCTTTGCCCTTGGGCATTTTGCTATTGTTCAACAATCAGCCTGCTCACAAGCATGCTTCATAATGCACAAAAAGGTTTCTGACCTTTCTTGGTATTGCCATGTGACTGTAATGCTGCACATGGTCTGCAAGGCAATTGCATAAACATGGTGTCTTGGCAGAGTTTAGTTCACTGAAAGCCTGATCAAACAGAAGAAAGCAAGGAACACGTTGGTGCAGGAAGTGTGAAACACATTGTTCTTAACATCCCCTTGCTGCATTTCCTTGTTTCCTGAACCTTCCAACGCAGTGACTTGTTAACTAAATGTTTTCACCTTCTTTGCCTCTTTTCTTGAGGCTGATGATTTTTTTCTGTCTGGATTAGTTGTCTTTTGGGTTGTCTTTTTGGTGCTCAGTCTCCTAGGACTCAACGAGAAAACATCAGCTTGTATTCTCAAAGCTGCCTTTGAAAGATAAGTCACATTTAAATAATGTGAAATATGCACTCCACTCACAAATGTTCATTTTTAATAACAAAAAAGAGCTGGTTCTACACAGATATTGGTAACTGTTGAGATATTTTAACTTTTAATAGCATTTGTGTCAACTTTTTAAAAACTTAAAAGTTGTGCCATCATAAAGGAATGTGAATTTTTTTTCCAGTTGCAGTTTATGCTTCTCCACCCTTCTCCAGTCTTCCATATACCCTTCCACCTGTGACCATTGGGCACTGTCTCAAGAGAAGTTTGAAACTCTGGTTGACAATGTGGACCCTTGGAACGTGGGTGGAGTCAGTGGAGTTACAAATGTCTTCAGCCAAAACCCGTAACTGTGCCACCGTTCAGACACCTTCTCCTACCAGAAGTGCTCACTGTGTGACCTACTGATGAATGGTGGATGCCTACCCACAACTGATGGCTTTTGCTGTTTACAGACACTTGCAGTTTCACTTTGGTTCTCTTAGTTACCTTAGAAGCATATGGAAATTCTAGTGTTTTCCAGTCCTCTGCCAAAAATACTGTCCTTTAAGCAGCTTCAGTGTAATTACATGAATCTGGATTCAGACTTCTCGATAAATCCTGTATAATTTAAAAAGTCCAAATACAGCTGTGTTCACATGAAAAAAAAAAAAAAGGTGTATATTTTTAGCTGGGGGAATGATGTGAAGAATCGGCAGCTCAAATGAAAGAGCAAGAAGAACCTGGTAGCAGCATGGTGGATAAATCTCCCCAATTTATATATATAATTAAACTGAGCAGTGAGAACTGGGCACTATTACTATGCTCTGCTCTGATCATCCTATTCTTATTGTTTCATCACATCCTTTGATTTAGTGAGACAACATATTGATGACAAATGTGATAAAAAAATAAATATATACTATTCCACTTAATTACATTCATCCTGAGCTTGCTCACCTGTGCTAGAATCTAGAATGCCTGTTTTATACAGGAAATCACCTGACATTTTAACATAAATTCTTCTTCCATTTAAGTTGCAGTAAAAAAGGCATTTCGTTTCCCTTTCGGTTCTTGAAAATATAAACTTTCTGTGGCACTAGAAACTGATACAAAAGGAGACAAGTGAACATTTATAGTTGTTATTGTGTTCATATTTCTTCATTTTCACAAGTGTGGGATGCAAGGGACTTGGGAGACTTTAGGTTTATTTGCTGCCAGTTCCTACAGAAATAATGCTTTTCACCAGTCATCACAATGGTGACATAGAGGAAAAAGAAGTAGTGATTGAAGTTTGGAACATCTAACTTGTACATCTCTTTTTTGCCAGTTAATTCCTGCATCTTAAAAACTTGAATAATGATAAAAGGTCTTAGGATGCCCTCTAATGAAAGGCAGATATCTGGACCTATTCATTTATTTATTCTGACTTCATTAAGGGGGCTTGTTATTCCTCTAGTTTCCTGAAGGCTTTATAAAGCTTTCATCCCTCCCTTTTTTCTTAAGTGCAAATGTCAACTGGGTCAAGATGCAATACCTCAGTGGTGATGTTGAGATTGAAAATGCGCTCCCTTGACCAGTGGCTAATGCCAATTGGACTCAACATGGGGTGGTGTGAGGGTTTTTTAAAAATTCTGCTAAGAAAAACAGACTGAAGAGCAGATGACCCTTAGACTGCTGGTGAGCTTTGTATAAGCCTAACTGTGCTTGCTTTCAAAGCTGCAGAAGGCTCCTGTTCTTGACAGTCTCCTCATGGACAGGTTGTCCCCTCTGCTCTCTGGCCTTGAGGACTTACTCCTCTCCAAGGGGTTCCGCAGGCCTGCCGTGTTTCTCTGTCTGTCAAGTTTGTCACTGATGGAGTAGCTCTTCCGTGTGTGCTGTGCATACAACACGTTGGAGTCCTCTGCAGAGTAGCTGTTGGCTCGCTCTATTTTTGGGAGCGGGATGCTGTTGGGCAGAGTTGTTGTAGCACTGCTGTCTTGAGGAGATAAAGGAATTCCCTTCTTGTCTTTGACTTCAATATCCTCATGATCAGAGCTTGGGTGGGTTAATTCAGCCTCTCTCTCTGGGTGGCAGCATCCCAAGTCCTCTACTTTGCCCCTGAGACTTCCAGGGAAACTGGCTCTCTCTGCAATGGCCTGGGGAGCACTCACACACCTCGTGTCTATGCAATCTGTAATGCTTGTGTACTCTGCTGTTTTGACTGGGATGCCAAGGCTGCTGAAGTAGCTTCGAGAAGGAGAGAACATGAAGCTGTGAGATTTCACAATTGGTGTTTCCTCCAGAATAAATGGAGTGGTAGCCAGGTAACGACTGCTTTTAGATCGCTCTAAAGTATGATACAAGGGAGGATCTGAATCCCATGGGATTTGGCTATCTGTGATTTGTGAATAGTCTGAAGAAAATGCTCTTGTTTCTATCCCAGAGGTTTCCTCATAATCAAGACTCCTGCCAGAGATCTTGTCTCCAGCTGTACTGCTGATGTATGCACTATTAGTTAAAAGGGAAGAGGCTATGTGAGCTGGCAGAGCTGCATCTTCGGGACCAAGAATATTTATGGAGCTCTCGAGAGGTTCTGTGTCAGAATGCATCTCATCCATGGCAGAAACGTAGATGTCTATACAGGACGAAGGCCTTCTGGAGTCTGGGGCGATTGACAAAGTGCTGGTAGGGGGTAAAGGAGCCTTTCCTTCTTTTGCTATTGAGTGGGAACTGATTGCCCGATGCAGGCTTGGAGATCTTTCCTTAAAAATGCTTTCCAACTTTTCCAGCCCACACTTGTCCTTCATATTTGTTGCATAGAAGGAGTGGCTTCGCATGCGGGGTGTGATTGTAGGTGACGTTGGGGACATGCACTCCTCTCCTGTGGGATCAATGCTCTCTTGAAGCTTGTAGGCATTTCCTTCCTGGCTGTTGAAACTACTCTGCCTCACAATGTAGGCTGCATCAGTACAGTCAGATGAGGTCCTGGACCGTATCTTAGTTGTCTCTCCTCTCTCAATGCCAGCCATTTTTTCAAAGGCAGTCACTATTCGTCCCATCATGTCTTCCAGCTGAGCAAGCCTGATGTCAACAGTCTGCAGAGAGGCCTTCATGCAGTGTTCTCTCTCATTTACTTCTTCCAGTCGCATGGCCATATTTTCCACCCTTTAGAAAGGGAAGAATTAAACAGGTAAATTTCTACAAAGCAGTGATGTTCAGCTAATCGGTCACCAAAGGAGTTGGAAACAAATACGTCTCAAACCCCAAAGGCAATGTATGCAACCTCACCTGCCTCAAAATCCTGCAAAAAGAGGTTTTGTAAAAAAAATTCTATGCACTCAGGGAACTGCTCCAGTGGGTTAAACCAGGTGCATCAGCTGTGTAATGCAGGTGGGGGTTTGGGTGCACCTCATTTCAGGGACAGTTAGCTAAATGAAGTAAAGAAAGCAGGCAATGTGTCACAGAAGATAGGCACTGTTATATTTTTTCCTAGTGTTTGCCCCGGATTCACACTACTAGTGTTCTACCTGGATCTAGTTATGTTTTCAACAGGACAAGTGATTTGAAACTGACTACACCATAACCACTCTTATTTGCACAGAAGGGAAGATTTTAACACATAATGGAATATTGGACAGCATTAATGCCTTGTTACCTAATGTTCAGAACTTCTGATGGTAAAACACCGAAGTCTTAATACCTTGAGGTGATGTGCAGCAGAACCTGCCCACAGAGAAGAGGAGAGGACAGGGAGGACTGTGACTCAGGTCCCTACAGCAAGTCTCACATTCCTGGGAAACACAGGTTTTTCCTGTGAAGTCTGTGAGTTTTGGAGGCACAAGCACAACAAATTAAATGTGGAGCAGCAGCTGTATTGCTACCATCAGTCTTCCACAGACAAATGATCAAGTAATCACTGCTAAGAAATGAACTCGTAGCTTCAAGAAATCTCATTCTACTCATTATCATTTATGCATCAGTCTGTTTCTAGTTCTACCAGCTCCTCCAACAAAACAGATTAATGTTTTTGCCAGTACAGGATGTGATTCCAGAATGAGAGCAGTTTATATGGGAAGCAGTTGAATTCTCACTCATGTTATTACTTATATGAACAGCTATTTTATAAAAGCAATTACACTTTTGAAATATTTATTAGCCAATAATTGAGTCCTTCACCCCACATTCAGATTCTGTAACAACTGCTCCAAGATGATGAACAGATAAAACATTGCAATTTTAGGGCGGTCAGACATAAGGAAAAATTTTACTGGATTTTACTGGACAATTACAGCTCAGATTACATCTCACAAAAAACCTTTCACCCCAGCAACAGTTACCAAGAATTGGAGTGAATTTATAACATTCTTTAAAGCTAACTGGATAATCTGACTATGGTCCTGCTGTTTTGTTGTTGTTGCTATTATTGTTGTTTTTGCCATTGTTTTGGTTTGATTTGTTTTTTCTTTCCTGTTTTGACAGCTGTACACAAATGAAATATAATTTTTAATACAAACACAGCCAGTTGGTCTATGAGTGGAACTGTCCATAGTGAGATAAGTTTTGCATCTTGCGTTCGTGTGAGAGTTGCGCAATGCTGCTGAACACAACTAATGCATCCCAAGGAGAACCTAGGATAATACCTTGCTGGTTGGTGTTCATGTATTTGTTCTGCCCTTCCTGAATGTGATCTAGCAGCTACTGTCAGTGGCACAGAGCGTCAGACAAGAAGGAGAGACTTTTGAGTTACGTGGTCTGTTGGTTGCTATGGAACTGATGACAAATGTGATTGCATTGATAATAGTGGAAAATGTATAGAGAAATGTAACTAGATAAGTACAGAGCAGTTTGGGTTTGGAAACCAGGGGTAACCAGAGATGTGCATAGGTAACTGAAAAGCATATACATGTGTTTACATTTCATGAGCTCCCACTATAGAATTTTATTCACAAAAAGAAAGCTTGAAAGATGATGGTGTCCTCCAAGCCCAAAATATTAGCTTAGTTGTCCTTAGTTATATATATCGCATATGGCTTCTCCAGAATGTTTAACAAGTATTTATTCTATTAGTGATATTCTCTTGTATTAATTCGATGTTCAGTTCTGTAATTACTTATCATACAGCACAGCACCATGTTCTGGGAGTGAACATATCAGAAACATGACAAAATCACATCAGCCAAATGTTATGGACATAAGAGGATATGATCTGGAGAAATACAGCCATAATCTGGTCCTTAAAATGTTTTAATAAGTGATTTTTTTCTGTTTTCCCATATTCTTGGGAAAATATTTTTGCACTTGGTGAATAGACAGTCTGACCTGTATATCCTTTAGGAATAGTTTTGAATTAAAACAGAATTTCAAAATAAGAATGCCCAAGTTTTGCTTTGGATTTTTTTTCTCCATGTGTATTCAGGAGCAAGTATAAACCTTTTAGCAAATCTCACAATATCCAAAGAGAAAAATAGGAGGCTACATGTAAAACATTCATCCAGGTGTGCTGCTGAAGTTCAAAAATTTCTAATAGTGAAACAAATGTGGACTTTACCAGGATAATATTCAGAACCTGGCAAAGATTTTATATTACTTGCAATAAGACTCTTTAATTATGGTTTGGGAGATGATGACTTTTGCTGGCAGCCATTCATTTTGGTTTATTTATATTTAACCTTTGCACACTAGTTCATCAATAATTTATTTAAAATAATTCTTTAATGGGAGTAAGGCAGTCTTTTCAGAAGTAGACCTCTTAATTGAATGCTAGAATTAGGTCCACAAGCCTCTTTATTGACCTAGGTCCATTTCTAAGGCATTGTTCATACTTCAAAATCCTTTTCAACAGCCACAAAGACTCTTAACATGAAAGTCACTTACAGAGATACCACTGAGCTTGTGATAGGTGATTGTGGAATGGTTTTATTTAAATAAAACATAGACAGCAGTTCCCAAGCCTGTAACAGGGTATTTTTGCCTGACACCTCTCGGTAAAGCAGTGCTGATACAAGCAGCTAGCCAGTTTTCCCAGGTGCAGTGGTTTTGCCTGGCTAAGGAAGTTGGGTTGTCATGGCTGCATTCCCACTGGAGCCTAAGACCACTTAACTCTTTATGACCACAGAGAGATGCCACCAGAGTCACAGACCTTTCCTGCTGTCATTTTTCAAGTGTGGGTGGGCCTGGTAGGGTCAGTCCTTTTTACCAGCACAGCTATTTGTGTGCACTTCAGCCTGTCAGCTCTGAAATCAAGCTAATAGCTATGTCATCATCCACATGGATGCTGTTCATGTAATTGCACTGCAGATTATAAAGTGCTGTACTAATGGATACCACAGAGTACCAAAGATGACATAATAATATCTGCTCTAGCCAGCTTATCTGCTTTTCAGATACTGTTATGATGTGACCCTGCTCCTTTTGAAATCAACATGAGGTTTTGCACAGGTATGAAAGAGTTGAGACTGCTTCACATGGGTGCTTACTAAAGTGATTGTTTCAGTAGCTTCATGCCACATCAAGAAAAATAGTGCAGTCTTTTTTCATCATATTACATATGTCTTTGTACTGGTCAAGATGTAATACAGTGATTAGAAAGGAAGATTCTCAACAAAAGGTCATGATTCTTCCACTGCAGTGAAGTGAATTTGTCCAACTTGGCTTTCCTCACAGATCTCCAGGAGATTCACCATGCATGCTTTGATAAATGCATTCAAGGGAAACACCTTACACCCTTTTACTGCTTTATATTTTTCACTTAGTCCACAACTTCATCTGATAGGTATCAGTAACCTGATGCTACTTCCACATGCTTGTGTGAGATCCCAGCTAGTGGGCTATTGTAGCAGAGCATCTCACCCCCGACAAGAGCTTATCTGCTGTTTATTAGTCAGTCAGATAACTCAAACAGGACAAGATGTCTCGTATTTCATGGGGTATAATCTTGTGTAATCGCTGAGTGATTTTGGTGCCATGGTCACTGGTCTGGCATCTCCCAACTGCCAATAAAAATCTTACTGTTGAAGTGAGATCTGGCAAGATACACTCAATTTCTGACTGACAGACACTTTACAACTATAAAAAGCACACAAAACCATCACAAAGTAGAAATCTTGTATACATTTTCCTGGAAATGTGTGGAGTTTCTCTTGTTCATAGGAATCTACTTTGTGTTTACTCCCCAGGGGGTTAAGTGAAGGTACTTGTGTCCATTATCATCATTTCAGTGGTAAGTTACATTTGACTCCTAATCAATACTGTTTCTTTTGCTGGTGTTAATACAGGTACCTTGATATAGTGCACTGTTTCATGCTGTAATCTACTAGTAGTTATTTCAATGATATACTGTGGAGTGACTAATTCTGATTAAGATTTTCATCTGTTATTTTTTGTCTGTTTAATAAATCATTCATTTTATATAAATATATGTGATTTGCCATCATTAGAACTTGCAGACAAAGTGATTCCTTAAATTTAAACTGTTGCCAAAACCTGAGGCTAAGGAAGGACTGACTTTCAGTTAGACCCCCTTCTGTGAAGGATTTTAAATACACAGTGGAGTTCTTTCTTCCCATCAGAGTCAGAAGTTAGAAGAAGCAGGGCTTCTTTAATAAACTTCGTTTATTAAAAGAAATAACAGCTCCCAGCAGCAGCTACTCCTCTGAGTTGCTTAGTACTTGAGGTCAAGGAAAGAGAAACATCAAGTGTTGTTTTATGCTTTTAATTTCTGAATGTGAAGTGATCAGGTAGAGGAGGTGACATCAAATATGAAGACATCTGTGGTGTTCCCCATTACAAGAGAAGCAAGGAGATTCCTGAACTGAGGCAAGCTCACAGGTTGCCAGGATGGACTATTCCAAGGTGAGAGTATAAACTGAAGCTTGTTGCAGGTGAGTGAGACAAGACATCGTGGTCCTGCCCCAGCACAGCCACTGACTGCAGAGCTGAAGTCATTCAGTGACACTCAGGTCAATGCATCAATGAACAGGATCTCTTCTTGTTATGATTTCCTGAGCCCCTAACCTGTCTCTGTGATCCACTGAGGCTTGAAGCAAGACTCTGTTCCCATCTTACATTTCCCTTACAGTGCCAGCCCCCTACTCCTGCTTCCAGGTACAGCAGGCTCTGTATGCAGAGTGTGCAGTGTTCCTCCTCCTAGCAGGACCTGGAGCACTTTGATGAGCCCAGCTGGAAGAAGGAGCTGCTCAAACAGAGGGGAGCACTATCACATGCACAGAGGTGAGGGAGAACAGTGACTGGTGCAGGTCCAGGTGCAGTTATGTCACACAGGGCTTGTCCCCGCCCTTCCCCTCTTAAGCCTAACAGCATGCTCAGCTTCTTGCAAATGAAAGGTCTTTAGGAAGAGCCTCATTCACATTTGCAGGGTTTTCTGGTTCAATTTTACACCAAATAAAGCTGACTTAATTGGACAGATGACTAAACTGGTATCTCATGACTTTAACATAGGTATTTATACTTGATCTACTACTACAGGCTAATGACTGGGCATTGGATGAGAAACTGTAGTCTTGTATCTTCTCTGCTTTCTTTGCTCTGTTATGTTTTTACTTGTGCAATGATAATTCTATTAACAAACTCCAAAGTCTAGAAAATCTGGATTTTATATATTTCAATGTTCCCCAGGTTACAAAAAATAATTTCTGTGTTGTCATGGTTTAGGAATGGCATTCTCCAATTTAGAAACCATGCTGCCTCCCATGCTCCAATTGGAGGCACAAAAGACGAAGTTTGAGATAAGAACAACTTACTGGAAATAGCAATGAAATAAGAAAATTAACAGTAACAGCAACAAAATTACAACAAAAGGTGGAAGGAGAAGGAGAAGAAGAAGAAGAAGAAGGAGAAATTATTTACAGGGAAAAGGCCCTGACAATAAACTGTTAGACTGTTCCATTCATCATGTTTTCTCGACCAGAAGGAAACCCTCCTCCTCAGAAGCAAGAGTCCCTTTCCCCTGCCCCTGGCAATGACATAAGGTGGTACCAAAAAAACTCAGGGTCCCCCCACCTTCTCCCGGCAACTGCAAAAATTAATCCTGTCCTGGCTGGAACCAAGACAAGCGTTTTAGATTTAAGAGAACTTGGCCATGACTCCAGGCAAAATAAAAGACCCAGGTATCCTGTTTCTGAAATGGGTTATGTATGACACTTAGATAGCCCTGACTCCTCAAGCATCTTTTAAATATTCCCCAGACCTCTTATGAAAAAAGAACTGCGTACAGCTAGGCTGTCATTGCTGAAAGTCCTATTAGTGTGTGTGGGCCTGGGAGTGACCATTGTACCCCACAGGGTCACTGCCTGGATTATCTTACAGACCTGGGGCACACTAGTCTCCACATTAAACTATTGGCTAAGTTAAATGGATTTTTAAAGAGCTATTTCTCTGTGAAGCTCAGGTATTTGGCTTCATTTAGGATTCATATTCATAAACTTGATTCTGGAACAAGGTGTTTAAAGATTTTCATTAAAATTAGAGATAAGGGCTCTTTTCCTATAAAATAGGGTCAGCACAGAATGAAAAGGCAGCCTGTTATGTTTTCATTTTCAAGGACTTACAGCATTTGCATGATGTAGGGGATGACCTAGCTAGATTACTTCTTATTATAGGTCTTCCTTCCTCAGCCACCAAAAGAAGAGCTATACTCAGATTTGAACCCGCATCTATGATTTTTCAGTCCAATTCTGTGGCCAGGGGACTATCAGAACACAAGAAAAAAAAGGTACTCAGTTGGACCACAGACCAATCTTACTACCTAACTTTGAAGTACATATAATTCTTCCTCCTGTATATTTTCCAGTCTTTAATATTTTTTGCTCAGGAACTTTATGTGCTCAATATGATCTCTATGTATTTAGCAGTTCTTACTGGATTTCTCTTTCTTTTCTAGTCTTGTTTCAATGCATGTAGCCTTTTAGCTGATATCATCAGCTTCTTTTGAACCTCACCATCTTTCAAAATTTTTTTCTGTTACGCTACTTATGACATGAAATAAAAATATCACCTATTTTCTGTTTGTTTTGAAACTGGGATCCTGCTAAATTATTCTGTTACTCCTCTATATCCTGTTCTGAGTGTGACTGTAAACAATTCATTTCTGCTCACCCTTTCCACAGTTAAATAGACCTCTGTAATTTCATCCCTCATTTGTCTCTTTTAGACCCAGTAATGCTGGATTACTTGGTCAACCTTTTACAAGGCAGCCATTCCATGCCTTACCAACTTCCCCTCTAATACCCTTTTCTAAAAATGTATATTTTAGAAGTGCTTTTGTTTTCAGTAATGCAGATGATTAAATAATATTGTATCTTCTATGCCTGTTTAGGAATAGATTTATTTCAAAACCAAATTAACAGTATGTTTCCTTGCCTACTGAAAACATAGTTTAGGTATAGATTATGTAGAAGGAGAAGAGTGTTATATCTGTGTAACTGATGAAAATGACAACTCACTTGTCTTCTGTTATTCAAATTAAAATGGAGTTTTCCAGGAGTGGAGTATTCACTGGTTCATAAGTTTTATGAATATCTAATGGGATATTACCCTAAAATATTTATTGGCAAAAATGCTATGAATCAAACACAAACTCAACACACTCAACAGCGCTCCACAAATGCATATGAGGGCCACAGCAGATCAACAGACCTAGAAATTTTTAGGACAGGTGAATTTGAACAATAGCAACTTCCACTAAATTACTGCACTGCTTTTTTCCTCTGTGCATGACTGTAGGTGAAATGTCTTGCTTAAATGTAATTTAAAATCCATGTTGCTATTGGTGCCAATGAAACTAGTTTACCTAGCCAGGCTATCCTGAAACAAGGCTTGTTTCTTATCTGAATGGCTCACAGATAAACACTAAAGTCATGGTTTTCATTGAGGAACTCTAATTAACTCTCCCATTTTGTTCTGACTACCTGTGCCCTGAAATTCCTCTTTAAGAACTGAAATGCAAGCATAATTGGTGCCTCTCACTGCATCAGTTGTATTTTAGTACAACTAGATATAAGATCCCTTTTACAAAACTTATCATACAATGATGAGGGTTGGAAGAAACCTCAAAGATCATTCAGTTAACACCCTTCTGTCACAGGCAGGGACACCTTCCCCTAGATCAGGTTCCTCAGAGCCCCATATAGCCTGGCCTTGAGCACATTTGCTTTACCAAAAATAATCAGAAAAAGAGAAAATAAACTCATAATATTTTATCACTTTATTT
>JANRGV010000075.1:46378875-46390946 GCA_024734035.1 Alethe castanea | reverse complement strand
TATTTTATTTTATTTTATTTTATTTTATTTTATTTTATTTTATTTTATTTTATTTTATTTTATTTTTATTTTATTTTATTTTATTTTATTTTATTTTATTTTATTTTATTTTATTTATTTTTTCCTCCCCGCTTACTAAGTATGGAACAAAGAAAGCAGTACTGAAACAGCCCTGTGTTTGCAAATTGGAACATTTGCTTGCCAGTGCCAAAGTACAAGCCTTTCTGTTACTGCTTTTACTGACGTCCTCACGTTTCTCTCTCGAAAAAGCTACCGTGCAACACCAGGTGTCACTCTAACAAAGTGAAAAGGTTTGCTTGCAAGTTGACTTCATGCTGCTGGGTGGCACACCAGGCTGGATTTCTCGAAGGGGTATTGTTTTCATTTCCCAGAGCTGGCTGGCCAGCTTATACCTCACAGGGATGCAGCTCCCCCTGATCGGTGCACTGAGCTGCGACCCAGACCATCGACACTTCTAGCAAGCTTCTGAGGGGACGAGGTTAGGAGCAAGGGCAGACACCTGAACTGGGAATCCTGCTTTTAATGTGAAGTTTGTTTTTAGGGAAAGCTTAAAAGGCTGTACTTCCCAGCCTGGCTAACCCACCTATAGCTGCAATAGCACAAGTAGGTGAGTGCTGAGTTTCCAAAAGTCAGGGCTACCAACCTCATAATGTATGTTGGCCTCTTGTAATGTGACTATTTAATTAATTAAAACATACACACACAAATAAAAATAAAACCCAAACCAACCAACCAAACAAGTGAACACTGCACAAACACAATAAATTACACAAATCGAAGGATTACACATAGTTAGATTAAGTTCACATCATAAACTTCCCCAGAAATCTTGGAGAATCTGGTATAGAGCTGTTGAGAGAAAAAGAAGCCTGAAAATGAAAAAGTATTGCCAGCAAATGACATTTAACTGAGAACTCTCATTTTCCACAGTAACTTCTCAGGAGCACCCATGGGTTGCTAGTTGAGAGGACATGGATGTGTGTGTCAGGACCAACTCAATTTTTAGTTTTCTCTTTAGTTAGGGGAAAAAAAACCAAAGCTGTAGGTAGAAAAGAGTTAGCCTGCCTTCCTATGATGAATTCCTTCTCATAAATCACCTGCTCATTTACCATGGTGGGCCAGCTGTAACTGAGAGCCAAATTTTCACATAGCTATTTACTAGCTTCCTTCTCTGAACACGATAGAAGAAAGGCAAGAAGACTTGTGAGATAATTACAGCTTAACAGAGATGGCAAATTAAGACCCAATCCTAACCCCAATCCTAACCTTTAAGTAAAATATAAAGTAAAAAAAATTGTGTTGGGGCAGTGCATATCAAAAAGAGAAATTCACTTGCCACTTCCAGGAGCTGTTTAGTTGCTGCTAGAAGAGCAGGACTTTGCCCCGGTAGCACTTGTGGGCTGCTGTGGAGTAAGTCGGCTCCATGTCAGCCAGACCCAATACATTCACCTACAGAGTGTGCTTTCTGAATTGCTTCAGTGTCACAGTAAACTCAGCTCTGAGTGCCAAAAATATGAATTATTATAAAACTTTCAGTACAGACCTTTGTTGACACTCACTGAACAAATTTGTAAGAAACTATGTCAACATACACCTGGGGATCCATATGTACCAATCTAATGAAATATTTTCCACTCACTAAAAGTAAGTCACTGTGTTCACTAAGTGGTATAATGCATGATAAGCAGTTCTTTCCTTGAAAGAAAGATTTAAACCTGTATTTCAAAAAGAATTGTATTCATCATTAGTTAGCAATTGGAAGACTGCCAACAAAAAATACCTGTAAGGTGCTGAATATTTAGGACTGGGTTATTTGGAATTCGAGTTTGAGAACAGCAGCAGCATTTGAGTTTGTGGTTTGTCTTTTTCTCATTTGGCGGTTCCTTAGTCCCTTCACTTCATGAATGTGTGTGTGTCTCTGTGTGTTGTGGAGAATGTTGAGTTTGAGAGCATTCATGAGAGAGACTAAGTACAATTGTTAGTGTTTAGGAACAGAGACCTGAAAATTATTTATTGGCCACTCTTCCTCAGAGGTGTTCAGAGCTCCTTTTTATTTCTTTCACAATTAATTTCAGACTTTGACTGGTGACCTCTAGCAGATAACCATGTGCATAAGGGCATTTAAATCCATGCCAGTATGTTATTTTATTTAGTATTAAAGGTCTGTATTACTATAGAACAGCTTTATAGAACAGCACTGCACCAGGTTTCTTTGTGAAGTACTAAGGGACTTTCTGAGACATATGGAATTGTTCATTTATCTCAAGTGTCCTGCTCTCTTGGCTGGATTAATATTAGTTTTCTTCCAATGTTTGTTGGTACAGTGTAGTGGTTTGGGTTTATGTTTTTGAAAGACAGAAGAATTTAAAGTGTTTAATACCAGCAAGCAGCTAGGCTCCAAACAATCACTGGCTCATTCTGCCCTTTCCACTCTTCCTCTTTTCTCCTCACTTTCTGGTGGGATAAGGGAGAAAATCAGAGTTAAGAAGAAAACACATGGGTAAAGATGGTGTAAAATGTACAGCAAAAGGTAAAGAGAAAGGTAAAGCAAAAGCCACACACACAAGCAAAGAAAAACAAGGAATTAGTTTACTGCTTCCCATGGGCAGGGGAGTATTCATCCCGCTTCAGCAGCCTAGAACCCCATTACTGGTGATCGTGACTTGGGAAGACAAATGCCATCAGCCTAAATGTCCTTCAGTTCCTCTTTCTGCCTCTATTTCATATACTTAGCAGGATGTCATATGGTGTGGAATATCCCTTTGGTCAGCTGGGGTCAGCTCTCCTGGTGGTTACCTTTCCCCAGCCTCCTCTCTGGTTGAGTGGGGTGAGAAGCAGGAAAGAGCCTGGTCCTGTGTAAGCACTGTGTAAGCATCAAATCCAGATTATAAAAAAATCTGTGGGAATCTCACTACTAAATCTAATGGTCTCTGGATCTGACATTTTCAAATCTCTACTCTGCTAAAGGTGATTTTGGGTACAAAGCCTTCTTCCTTGTAGGCACTCAGATCAAAACTTGCCCCTGATGAGAAGACATTGTGGTTCACTTGGAATCTCACTATAATGAGATGATTCACAAGCATATCCACAAATGCTTTTTTATCAAAGCTGGTCACACAGAAGCTGTTTTGAAAAGATGTTATAGCAGTGTATATTTCTGATGTGAATTTTTCTTGCTGGAAAGGCCATTGTACCCAAGGAGGTCTTAAGTCTCAAATAAGGTAGATTTGGGGGTAAAACTCTTTTCCGCCTGACTAATAGATGTAATTCCTGTCCATCCTAAAAATGAGTTCTCTGACCCAAATCTTGGCATCTGAAGGATTAATCTTCCAATGGTGTAAGACAGGTGGACACAGAAGAGTTGGGTAAGACAGCTACCAGCAATTCTTCAGTTTTTCTAGACTTTTCTCAGGCAGAGCTAAAGATTTCAAACATCTCTTCTCTGCTAATTTGACGGGTTTTTGACTCTGAGGGTATTTTGTGCATTGAAAACAAAATCGATGAAATTTAACAGCATCTGGTAAATCTTCCCTAAATTCCCCCATAATTTTTTTGTTACAAACTTACATGATTTCTATGGTAACAGCAGAAGAGTGTTTCTAAATTTATAACATCACATTGTGGGTGGGCATCAGTGCTCTTCTCTGCTGAAAAATACTTGCAATTGAACAATTACAGGTAAAATCTAAGATTTGCTTAAAATAAGTGGTATAACTTTTTTGTTTGTTTTACTTTTAGGGCAGATACAACAGTCAAAAAGTTCATTTTTTATCACAATTTAGCTCATGAATCACTTACCTTGGTGGCAGTAAATGTGGTGACTGGATTAGCTACACCAGCAGTGTCAGGTGTCAAGAACTCTTCCTTTACATAATGTAAATCATAGAAGTATCAAAATCAAATGTCTGCTCACAATCGTAACTGATGACTTCGTAATGATTTAATAAAGAATTACAATATGAGCATTTATAATTAAAAACCAAATCAAGAACATGAAAAGAAAACACACTTGAAAGCTACAGCTTTCACAATGCTGTTCTCATTTAGTAACAGTACTAATATTGAATTAAATGGGATAAAATTAATACTCATTATCATAGAAAAAATCAAAGGGTTCTTGACACCTAGTCCAAGTAGGCATATACCTAGTGCTTTTTGAAATGGGTAAGGTAGTTACTAGGTCTCTATCAAAAGTTGAAAGTAGTTTTTTTTCTGAGGAATATTTGAATTTGATCCACAGTGTTTCCTGAGTTGCAAAAGGCTCTTCAGTAAAAGGTGCTGGCCATTGGGTAAGTAAATTGTATATGGAACAAAGTGAAGTGTATAGATCTAGAACAAGGTATTTTTTTTTTAAGAGATACAATATAACTAGCAATTGCATGGTACATTGGGAAATCTCCTTCTGAAAGGTCTTGCTGGTGTACCTAAAGTAACATAGAAACATGGAATGATTTGGGCTGGAAAGGACCTTAAAAATCACCTAGTTACAACCACCCTAACATGGGCAGGGACACCTTCCTCTCCCAGAACTACCAGCTCTTTTCCCTCCTGTTTAAGAGTGAGTGTATGAGAGTTTGAGCAAATGGACGAGAAGAGAGAAATCATGTCCTTTCTTCAGCTTAACTTCAGATAGAAATTAATAAGAAGAAATACTGTTTTAATAACATTTTCCTAGTCATCTTTTTTCAGACACTGCCTTCCAATTTTTTCCAGATGCGAAGACAGCCACAAGGTCAAACACATCAATGTAGAAGGCCTAGTAAATATTCCATGCACCAAAATACACTTGCTTAAAGTGCTTAGATAGTCCTCATAGCCTTGTGCTGCCCAACAACTCGAGTCTTAATTCACCTTCTGAAAAATATGAAATCTATTTTTGTGCCACCTTGAAAAAGCCTCAATAAACCCACTTTTATTCTGACTTGGTCAGTTTATTTTTTAAAATTACTGTTTGCAGAGTGCAGGGATTAATCACTCTGATTAACGTCCATGGTATTTTACATAAAATGCAGGGCTTTTTCTTTGAACAGTTTTACTGAAGTGGGTCCAACTCAGAACACAATATAGTTTCCAGTATAAAGATATAAATTATACATTCTCTCCCTGTTTCTGGCTTAGAAGCAAGTAACTATGGTGACTGGAAAAGCTTAACTTCTGCACAGATTCTGAGATTGTCACCTTTCACAGCTTTATTCCCTTCTTAACCCCCCAAAAAGAATCACCTTGCCAAAATGACTTCATTTCTTCATAAAGTGATGCCAATAGAAAAGCTTCTTGCAGTTCAGCCGAACTCCAAACTGCTGTTATTGTATCATACAGCATTTATCTCTAATCTCATATCTACAGGGAAGTTCAGATGACACACTGGAAAAAAAAATTAAAAAAAAAAATAAAAAGCTGAACAAACAAGTCCAAAGGACATTCTCTGCATGCAAGATAAGACTTTCAAAACCACCCCTGTGCCTGGGAAGCCTGGTCTGTGCTGACTCCTTGACACAAGAAGCTTACTGTTGTGCCCTGTGCAGCTCACACAGCTGGCACAGGGTGTGCCAGCTCTCAGCAGATTTGTACCCAACCTGAGAAGTGTCTCCAGAATCACCACTGTGCTGAAAAGCCCAGCTTGGAAAGTGCAGGAGGGAGTCAATGCCCAGAAGGAGACAGACTGGGGGCTGTAGGTGGTGACAGGAGTTCCTGCCCCTGCCCTATCAAGCTGTAATACGGCCACCACCACCAAACACTCTGAGCAGCCCCTGCCCAGCAAAGGCCACCATCTCTCTTCACTGGGGCTGCACAGTGGGATTTCTTGACCAGGGAGCTATCCTCTTAACACTAACTAACTCCCAAAAATTGTGTAGGTCTGATATTTACAGGTCTGATATTTTACATCAACCTGGATTGTGCATGGTCATGTCACACTGATCTCCACATCTTTTGTCCCATTATAAATGCATAAATATGGATATATTTTATCAGTAGATGACCTGTATTACCTTAAAATGCATATGTCCATGAATGATTCTTACCATAAAGGGATGTCTGCTAGTGAAATGTTCTGCTTACAGGAAGGACACTCAGATATATCACTTCCTGAGGCTGTTACTGACAAAACTGGAGCAGCAGCAGTTCCACCTGATTAGCTGTTCTAGGGTCATTATGATGGTTGAGATCAGCATTTGAGAAAGTATCTTCCTTTTTTTTCCCTTGCTTCTATATATTGTGTACTTTTTGGAAGTGTAAAGAAGGCACTTTGGCATGTTTATACTCAACACCATATATTCATTTAGTTCTTCAGTTTCAGTTGGTTAGTCTGAAAATATCTTATGAAGCCTTGTCAAAAAGAAGGAACTTCAGTATCAAGATAGACAGGGCACCGTTTTCCAAAATCACTTTGCAAAGAAGCCTCCAGATCTTTAAGTACTTTTGATATACAACCATTCTGGAAAAATAAGAAAAAAAACTTGAAGCAAGGTTGGAACAAAGATCCCACAGTAATTCTGTTGTGTGTCTATACCACACATTTCTTTGAACTGTTTCAGTACAGCTCTTTTTTAGAAGAACAAAAGTTCACTTAATTATACTTCATAGTCTCAGCTGAGAAGAAAACTTGCATTTTGAGTGTCTGCTGGACTGTAACTGCAAAATGGAAATTGAAGCTGCCTATTTCTGTAATCCAGATCTAGTTTTAAAACTGAAAGTGCTCATCTCTGCAGGGTTGTGACTGTATTAACACCAGAGCTGGACATAGTGCCAGATGAGTGTGTTTTGGTGAAGAGTGAGAAACAGAGGAATGATGTTGGTAGCTATAAGGTCATTTTCTGAAAGTTGAATAAATCACACCCACAGTATTACAGGGATTCTCCAGCTTGTTGATAAAAACTGTATTTTGTTGTTCTAGTAATAGGAACATACCAAGTTTCCTTCCTTTGTTGCTAACAAATGTGAATATTGTTAATATTTCTAAATTTGGTAGTAGAAAGAAGTAGAAGTAAGAAAAGATGATGTGTGATTTTTGAGGAATCCAAGGAGGCTTTTGGGGTCTGTTTAGGATAAAGAAGATTTCTTCCTTCCCAATATGTGTTGTGAGCAGAGTGCTGCTTTGGGACAGGCTAATTCCATCTCTCCTTGTCTACACCCAAAACTAGAGTGGAGTAAAACTGGGGATGCATCAGCTTGGATAAAAATAAGGGATATAAACTTAAGTCTCATTCTTGGGGAGTATATCAAACCCTTCCAGCTACAGTCCAGGATTATCTCTAGAAATACTTGCTGTTGCCTGGTGGTTTGTGTCTTCACTTTGGCTAAGCTGTTCCCTGACATGGTCATCACTTATCTTTCTGAGAAATTAAATTACGAGGTGAGACAGGCCATCCATCTGAAAATCCAATTCTTTTTTTGTTTATAGTGCAAGCTTCTTTGGAGATTATGATGTTGTTTTAAACCTTGCAGTTCACAAATGCAGTGCAATACATGACATACATGCCGTTTAGCACTTCTGTGGTGTGATATCTGACAAAAGACAACTCAAACAATACTTTGGAATTAAAAAAAAATCAATTAAAAGTACTCAACATTTTAAATCCTCTAGCCTATAGGTGTTCCAGTTTTTTTGTGTGGAGCCAGAAGACTGATATCTTCCTCTTTCATTTAAACAAAGTTGAAGTAATTTTTGAGATGTATAATAAGACTTTTTTCTAAGAAGTATAAACCTTTTTTTTTCCATATTCCCTCATCTACAATTAAAAAAAAATGTATTTAACTGTGCCCCAAAATTTTAAAATAATTATGTTAGTCATTGTATCAATGATGTCACGCTTTTCGCTACCTAACGTGCATGGATGAATTTGGTTAATGGAAAGGGATTTAAAGAGACGAGTCAGAGAATAAAACACATGAACTCAGAAAACCTGTGCTAGGTTCTGAGGACAGGTTTCACATTTCTGTTCTGCCCAAATTTTGATCAAACTCTTCTGAAATTTGGTGTGAGACATTGTGGGGAGGTAGTATTTGGTGAAAGAGAGGATTTCTGTTCTTTCTCTTTCTGTGGAATCTCTTAAACATCAAATCAGACAGAGCTATATCTTTCCTGAGGTTCAATCTAGACTAGCTTGAAATTCTTTTAAGTCACGGCATTGTTGCAGCCAAAACCTGTTCATTGCTCAGCATGCTTTATTAAATGAAATTAAAATTATTGCATCTCTTACCTCTTACCCTCTTTTACCTATTCCAGGCATCAGAGCTGGTTAGTGACTTTGTTCTGTACACATGGGAACCACACATATCAAAAGACTGACTGATGTCAGAAGCTACAGATTTCGTAAAGTTTGTTTGGTACAGTTGCATAAAAACAGTAGAACTAAGACAATTATATCCAGTGTGCAACTGCATATTCCTATGAAGTAATCAGACAGCAGTCACCTAACAGGTGATTTTTTTTCCCTTCTAGAAAATCAGTAACACAGGTCTGGAAGGATCACAATAGGCTGGTTTTGACCTACAGAAGAAGGAAATAATTCTTTGGGCCCAACTTACCAAATTTGTTTCTCTTTTCTCTTATCACAGTGGTCCTGAGCCTGGCCATCCTGACCTCAGAGACCTGAATCCAGTCACTCTTGTGAGTATCAAGAGCCAGAAAGGAGTGTCAGGAATGTGGTGTGATATACATAAGGCCTGACTAATGATGATTAATTTTTAGTTGCTAAGCACTTGCCTAGTCTTTGAACATAAATAAAAGCAGTCTGGAAGTTTTGAGGTTTACCTGCTTCCATCACAGCAATCCACAAATGCCTAACAAAAACAGCTGCCGCACAGCCAAAATGCACAGCTGTTTATGTCCTTGGAATGGTCTTTATGCTTTAATACACTAGGGACGAGAGACAAACACTACTACAGAGAACACCTTGCATGCTAGCTACCCTTATAAATCTATTTTACAGTGTTATGCATGCTAATATTCAAATCCTTCACTGACCTCAGAGAATGTAAATACTATTGTGAGAACAATGGTTAGATTATCATCACAATTTAACCTTGCAAACTCTGGTCTGGTTTTGAAACTCTGGTTTCAAAACTGGTTTTAGCAGAAGTAAGGTAAGGTAAGGTAAGGTAAGGTAAGGTAAGGTAAGGTAAGGTAAGGTAAGGTAAGGTAAGGTAAGGTAAGGTAAGTTGTTCATGAGGTCTAACTGTACCATCTTCTGGTTAATCAGACTGTATCTATATCTCAGCCTTGTACAGTAAATCACCTGATTTAGTAGGATAAGCTTTTTCTGACTGTGCCTTCAAAAACTGGAAAAGACCCAAGTTTACTTTATGACTGACTGCTGCTGATGTCTGGGGATTTTTCACTCTCACCACTGTCTGTCACCTTGGCAAGGACCCCACAACCATCATGATAGCACATAGCACATAGCCTTCAGCAAAGACTCCATGCCCTGCTGCAGACAGCACCCTGTCCCTCTGAGATGGCTTCATTCCCTATGACCTGGCAGCTGTTGCAGCATTATACTCAAAATCCTGCTTATGGGATAGAGGAATCATAACTTACGTACAAGTAAGGTTAGAAACTTTTTGCTAGGATGATGGAAATCTTAAAAGACTAATAAATTTTAACTCACTTTAGTAATCTGTTGGATGTAAGGGTAATCTGGCTGTGAGATGTGATATGCCATCAGTCGTATGGGTTGATCTGACTGACCCGGCCAGCTTAGGCAGTGGTTCCCTTTCTTTCTTGACATTCCATGTGTGTTCCTCCTGATGCTGTGTGCTTAGTTAATGAGGACAGCCTCTCTAATAGACATGGTACTATTCATTGGTCAAGGGTATGTGGTAGCTGTGCTCCCCTGCTGGGATCTCTAAGTAAGCTCAAGGTCCACTTGTGGATGAATGTAGGGTAGCCAAGTCACATCCAAATGAGAAGCTGTATGCAGCAGTCTACCAATTTTTTATTTAAAAAATAAAATTTCTTAGGGCAACAAAGCTGGTAAAGGGTCTAGAGAGTAAGTCATACATGAAGAGTGGCTGAGGGAGCTGGGGTTGTTTAGTCTGGAGAAAAGACAGTTTAGACCTTATCACTCTCTGTAACTATAACAGGTTGTATGTAGCCTGGTGGGGTTGGTCTCTTCTCCCAGGCATTGAGCCACAGGACAAAAGGAAATAACCTCAAGTTGAGCCAGAGGAGGTTCAGGCTGGACAACAGGAAGAATTTCTTTACTGAAAGGGTTGTCAAGCACTGAACAGGCTGCTCAGCAAAAGTGTTCAAGAAATGACTGGACATGGCACTTAGTGCTATGGTCTAGTTGGCATGGTGGTGTTCAGTCAAAGGCTGGATTCAGTGATCTTGGACATCTTTTCTAATCTTAATGATTCTATGATTCTGTGATTTATATCTAATTATTACAGAACATGAATTAATAGTATTTCAGTGAAATTTCTTCTATATGGGAAAGTCTTAGTAATAATAAAATTAAAATTGAAAAACCCCCATTCTGTAATTTTTATCCCCCCTTTTCCTAGAGTTCATCTTCCCACTGCTCCCCTGCATCTTGAAGTCAACAGATTTGGGCCCCTAGACAGGGCAGTGTCAGAAGCTGTCAGCCTCATGAATCAATCAGAAGAGAAAAGATACTCATAGTTCTTTCTCTCTCCAGGAGCTACTTGAGGTCATTTGTACACATTTGCTAACATGATTTTTTTACATCTTCCTTTTTCTTCAGTAGTATGGAGCATCATGCTACATCCAAATTTACTATATATGGCGCTCTCTGCATATGGCAGGCGTAATTTATTTTTGTCTTTGTTATCTTTAAAACCAGTTCTGGCCAGCTCCGGGTCTGTATTGCTTTAGTTGATCACAGGACAGTTGTTTACAGCAGCAGAATCTCTCTCCAGTGCCAAGTTTGTTCCCCACTTTCTGTCACCCCATGCCTGTACTCCTCTGCATCATATTGTGCATCTCTGCTTTTGAAGGCCTCTGCTATTGCACCAGACCTGGGTTTCTCTGGCTTATGCTATTGTGTCAGAGGTGTTAAGTGTCCTATTCTGCATAGAATGACTGCTCATTACTGTTATCTGTAAAAAAAATATGTTTTCTACTATATACAAGTAAAACAGATTAATCCCCAGCACCTGCTTAATTAGAGGAATTGCTTTCACAGCCGAGATAATAAAAGGAAAGCTGCAGGTCAACAAAAATTCAGCCAGAACAAGACTGACAAACTTCACACCCGAGGTCTTGCAAATTGTGTACAAAGAGTAAGTGTGACAGGTCTGAGCCCCTGTTAGCTGCTCTGAGACAATGGGGAAACAGGGAAAGGTACCATTACTGCCATTTCTACCCAAAAAAAGCCAACTACCAAGTGCTTTAGGAGCATTCTTATTCCTGAAACTATTGTCAGAAAGGAGGGAGGGAGCTGTCACTCCTTGGAGGTGTTTGATGAAATCAGGATTTATAAAAAAGAGATATTAAACTGTTAAAGACTGTCCAAAGGAGGACCACAAAAACAGTGAAGGGCCTTGAGGGGAAGCCTTTTGTGGAGTGGCTGAGATCCCTTGGTCTATTCAGCCTGGAGGAGACTGAGGAGGCTTCATCACAATCTTCAACATCTTCATGAAGGAAAGCAGAGGAGAAGGCACTGATCCCTTCTGTGCTGTGACCCATGACAGGACCCAAGATAATGGGCTGAAGTTGTGTCAGGAGAAGTTTAGGCTGGATATTAGGGAAAGGTTTTTTACTCAGAGGCACTGGAACAGGCTTCCAAGGGAGGTGGTCACAGCTCCAAGCCTGACAGAGCTCAGAAAGCATTAGGCCAATACTCCGAGGCACCTAGTGTAACTCTTGGGAATGATGCTGTGCAGGGCCAAGAACTGGACCCAGTGGTCCTTGTGGGTCCTTTCCAACTCAGCATATTCTTCGATTCTGTCACCTGGATGAAGGAATAGAATGTGTCCTCAGCAAGGTTGCTGATGATACCAAACCAGGGGAGTGGATTCACCTGAAGGCTGACATGCAGCAGGACCTTCATAGGCTGCAGATTTGAGTGGAGAGAATCCCAGTG
>JANRGV010000075.1:46315193-46325475 GCA_024734035.1 Alethe castanea | reverse complement strand
TTTTTTGTGCACTGTAGGAATTAACCGATCAAGATACAGCAGTTCTGCTTCAAATTCCCTGACAAACAGGCAGGAATTAAGGTAGTCACTCAGGAATCAAGGCAGTAAAAAACACTCAGGTTGCTTATAGACCCTGCTACACATAGTTCCAGAAGATGTAAATTAAAAAATTATCAAACATATAAAACTGAAAACTGAGTAGATCTTATTTATCTACAAATGTTGGTCACTAAACTTGCCTTTTTTCTAGTGGCATTGTATGTCTGATTCCTTCAGAAGCTTTGAGAATCTTGGTCAGAACAAATACCATCTTTTTCTATCCATATTTTTAACTTCACAAGCTTGTTTATATTGCGTATCCTCTAAATTACCATCTATTTTATCTATTTAGGTGTAAGTGGTGTTTCACAGCTGATATTCCACCTCCAACTTATAACACAGGCTTTTCACTTCCATGACTGTGGTAGCCATTGAGACTTCATTCAGAATGTCATAAGCTATTGTGTTTTATGATAAGGCTGAACTCTAATTAAACACAAAGGAGAAAACATTTCTATGCTAGTGACAAACTTTGAATTTATAAAAAATAGAATCCCAAGCTTCAGATACATTAGCACATTTGAAAGCAACCTTTGCACATCCTGTTCAACAATGTTATAAAATTTTGATTATAACAAAAGTAAACTTAGAAGAAAGTATTGAAAATACTCAGAATAGTTTGACTTGTCCAAATGCTTATGTTATTGTCTAAACTCATCAAGTTGTACACAACAGCCATTTCAAAATATATCTGACCCTCTGAAAGATGAAAAATTATTTACCTATAAAGAAATCTTCATGAGTTTTTGACATTTCTTCATTTTTTTCTCATATGAGACTTTTAAAAGTTAAGCTCAATATGCATCTAACTGAATCATAGCAATATTTAGTACATCAATATTTTTTTTTTCTTAGAGTATGTGTGCTATGTATACATGTATTCTACAAATTTCAATTCACAAAAATATGGAAAATAGCAGAAAGGATTTTTAAAATTTTTTTCCACTTTATGGAAATAATATTATTTAACAATTTTGGCAACATGTGATCACTTGCTCTTCCAGTGAAGCACGTACCTATGCCTATACCTAAGAAATATTTCTCTAAGTGATGCTAAAATATCTTCTGAGGTTAAAATATGCCAAAGAAAAAACCTGCTAACTGTTGTCACTTATTTACATTAATAAACAGATATCTACGAACTGTTATGGTAGGTTAATGTCATCTGATTACCCTTCAGCTTAGATACAGCAATTCACTTTGACAGTGTAGTCCAAGACAGCTTTAATATTTCATTGTTAGGTTTCCATGTTAAAATTCTCTGGATTGTTGAGGCATGCAATATTGCCATAATAAACACTGACATCAGTTTCTCAGCATATACACATGCAGAATTTCAGGTGGAATCAATGGTGTTTCACTGCCTTCATTACAAAGTCATTTTGCTGGAAGCGAAGGTTTTTTCTATTAATAATGTTTTGGTGGGTATTATTATTCTATCTGATTATCCTACCCAGCCTCAGTGGCCTCTGAACCTAGTGACAGAGGAGATTACTATTTCAATAACTTCTTGCTATTTGCAGCTGTAGTTTTGGAGAGAGAGAAGAAGAAAACAGTGACATTTCAAACTGATAAACAAATATTTTCCTAAATGGCTAAAGATATTTCCATACAGAAATGCTTACTTTTTGTCAGTGTCCATATTTTTTGGAGTGTATGGCTGTTTTGGTTAAACTGAACAGAAACACCAATTAAGTGTAGTGGTTTTCGTTCACCAATCTGAGTTTCCCAACGAATGCACCCATTTGTGTAGTGGGTCTTCTAGTGGCCAAATGCCAGTGCACCCACTAGAATTAATTACTCATTTTCTGCTGCGAGATAAGGATTAGGAGGAAGGCAAAGCAGGCTCAAACTTTAAAGGGTATAAAGAAAACTTTATTAACAGAATTAAAAGAAAAAATAATAAAACTTCAGAATAAACCTGCATAGCACTTCTCCTCCCCACACCCTCTTTTCTTTCCCACTGACAAAAAAGACAAAAGACACAAAACCTGGGACTTTCAGTCAGTTTGCCACCTCTAAAATAGTCTTTCTTCAGTTCCTTTATGGAGAGAAGTCTCCCTTGCCATCCATGGAGTCTTCTCCACAAGAAACAGTTCTCTCATGGCTTCAATGTCACAGCAAATCAGCCGCTCAGGAAAGGAAAATCTGTTTGCAATCTTAAAGTCCCTCCCATGCCTCACAGCTTTCTCACAGCTGCTTTCATAGGCCATATCAACTTATTGGGGTGCTATTTTAAGGATGTGCTGTTCTAGCGTAAGAACAAAAATTCTCTTCATCCATATCTGGGAACAGAGGTTTTTTTCTTTTATTCCTAGGGTAAGGTTTCTCATCTCTCTCATCTCTCTCTATTCATTCCAAGTTTCTCACTGGATAACAGTTACTGCAACATCTGCTTATTTCAGTACTGATGCTTCTGCTCACGACTGTGGTTAGAGCACTACATCCCCCCAATGCATTCCATGAATTATAGAGAAAAAAACAAAGTCTGATATATCAAATATATCTTCACCATAGCTTACAAAAGAATTTCAGCCCAAGACTAATGCATCTCCTCAATCCTCTCCCATCTAGAATTTGACTCCTTCCTCACTGACCTCAGTGTCCCATGTTGTTTTCTCTATGTTTCTTCACCTTTTCCTTTTCCTTATTCAGGTGAAAATTGGTGTTCATAGGTTCATTTCTTCTCAAGCTTTATCAATTGAAGCAGTTTTTATAGAGTTCTACAGGCTGTTCTCATTCGGGCTCTACATCTGAGAGGTCTCTGGCCGTGTCTGGTGCTGATGGCGATGTGGCCGGTGCTGATATTGCATGAGCCGTGCCAGCCGCCAGCTCCACTCAGCGCGTCCCTTCATGTGGGTGCCGAAAACAAGAAAAGCTGCTGCTTCTGTTTTTGTCCTTCTGTCTGCAGCATGGCTGAGTAAAAGCGGCTAAACAAACCAAGTTCATGCCGAGCCATGCAAGCCACGCAAAGCCCATTGCGAGCCACGCCGAGACAGCCGCAGCCGCACGGCGCTGCCCCGGGGCCGGGAATCTCAGCTCAGCCACTGGCGGGGTCAGCCACCTGCTCCAAGGCCAGAAGCCAAGACAGCTTTTCCCAGGCTTTGTTCGTTTCTAAACGCGCATTTCCACAGAGGAGGGCTCAACTCTTTAAGTGGTTTAACTAGATGTCAATCTTCAAATCTAGCCAGCTGATTGGCTCTGCCATTCCCACGGGGAACACCCCCCAACTGGAAACCAGGCTTTGTAAAACCAGGACGGATGTGCAGCAGGAAAGCAGGACGCAGGACAAGCCTTCCCGTGCAGACTTCCCTGCTTTCAGCCAGAAAATCGTATACATTTGTGCCAACACTGGATTAGAGAAGTTTCGTTTAGGTCTTTAATTTGTCTAGTTCCTTTCTGATACATTCATGTTTTCTGCTCTTTGCACAATCCAGCAGCTGTGAGTCCCATCTGTTCATTTTTTGTTGGGTGGCACAGTCCTTTCTTCTGTTTGTTTTACTGGCTGCCTGAACACATCCCTGCTTCCCAGACTGCAAGCTCTAGTGAATAGTATAGTGTCACCTTTTCGACAAGCGTTAATGTCCTTAAAAATTATTTCAAGGAAGACTAAGAATATTTTGTCCTTCTTATATTTTTGGTTTAATTTATTAAATGGGTGTGTTCGTGTATTTATTTTGTAATTTGGCTTGAGACAGAAAGATTAGGGCTGAACAGTAAATTACATGTGAAGTAGACTGGACTGGTTTCTCAGAAAACAAGGAGGAGCTGCCAGTACTGCCTATCCCCCAAACAAAACAGACCATTTCATAGACCTGGAAGCAGCAGAGCATTTTTCACGGGCCAAACAGGATGGCATTTGCCTGAAGCCATTAAAATATCTTGTTTCTCCATGCTAAGGCTGATAGACATGCTGAGCTGGGAATTGCTGGAAGATGGTGTCAGATTCAGGGTTCACCAGACTTTAAAAGAAATACTGTGCAGCTAACATCCCTGCCTTGATCCAAGACTGATTTATAGCATCAAGTTTCCACCATTTCCTCCCTCCTGTACAAATGTGCTGTATGGTCTGAGAGCTGCTATGAAGAGGACAGCAGAAACTCTATGACAGGACACAGAAGGAGGGGAGAGAAGGAAGAGAAGGGTATTTCTTCTCCCCATTGGCCCTTGTGTTATAAAACCTAGTTCTTTAAATATACCCTTTCTGACAGAAAAGGAGTGCGATCACAATATGGAATGTTGCACTTGTGGTAAGGACATGAGAGGAACAGGCAGTATAGCTGGTGGTGGTGTCGCCCTGGGTGTGCCATCTCCTTTTGGGGATGTTTTGTGTGTTCCTGCTGATGTGCATTCTGTAAACACTACCAGAATTTTATGTTCCGGGAAAAGTTTAAAAGTTTGCATCAAACTACAGACATACTTGAGGCCTGACCTCAGTGAATTTAAAGCTTGACTGCAACTGGATGTACAAAGTGCAAAATATCCCTTTGGATCATGATTCATATTCACTTCTGTTATTTACATGAGCACACAGAACTTTTTTTTTAACTGTTCTGATAAAATTCAGATACTGTGGTGATAAATGTGGGATGGATGGATGATCTACATGATATTATTAATAGCAAGGATAGGAATTTGTGAGTTGTTTCCTAAACCCAAGATTACCATGCAGCCTCAACATCCTCACAGATGCGAAGACCATGAAAATTTCATCTGGCCTTCTCTTGGAGTAAGGTCACAAAACCAAGGTATTAGACATAACCAAGAATTATTTCATAATAACCACAACAACCTTTTAAAAACAGTTAGTTACTCGTACTTTTACTCTAGAGGGCAAGGACAACAGCATGGTGCAACTGCTTTTTATGTCTTTGGCAGAGCCCAGAAGAGAGCAGCTGAACACTGTGGCTTCTCTGCCAAGATAGGGGGTACAGCGATGAGCACCTCCCTTGGCCTTGAGGCTTCACCTGCTGGCTCTGCCCCTCTCTGGAGCAAAGGAAGCCAATGCTGATGGCTTGCAAAGGTGTCTAAGCAACTTGCTCTGATAGACGTTGGAAGATTGCATCGCATTGCTCCCCTTTGTAATGTTTGTGCTGCTTTGGAAGAGTTAAACCTTTCTACTGGCATAGTTTAACCAACTATTTTCAGTCTCAATAGCATGTGGAGGATTCTTGCCTGTTCAGTAAACACTACACTCTGGTTACTAAAAATGTCTATATAGTTGTTTTGGGTAGTTCTGTTACTTAGGCTTAGCCTGTTACTTCAGGCTTCTGAAGTGTTAATTGTGATATTACTGCTAAATGCATTGAGCTGTCTTTCGCATTTACTGGAATTGTGACTCACTAAGCTGACTAAATCGCTGTAAGTTTGACTTCAGAACAAGGCAGACCTAATGTAATTCAAAGTGGTATTTGATAAGCAGATTATTCCACTGCCTACAAAAATCCATATTAATAATTAGACAAAATTAAGTATGAGAATGAGGCGTCTCTCACTGACATAAATCGCTCCCACACTCCTCTCTGCATTTTGTTTGGTCTAGTCACCATTCAGACTGTAAGCACCTTGAAGCAATCATGGTCTCAACATTGTTTACTGGACTTTGAGACTCCAATTTTAATATTTTTTCATGTCATCATAAAAACAGAACAAATACTCTTATCTCCTGTTACAGACATTTGCATGACAATTCACTTAAAGATGACATTAAATTCCTTGTTGCTAATCTTTATAAAATGATAAAACAGGAAAAAACACTCCCCCTTTTCTCACATGTCAGATCAGATACGGACAAAATTCAGATGGAGGCCCTAATAAAGAACAACTACAATCATTAAACCTTCCTTGTTATAAAAGGAAAAGCATTTGAAAGTCAAAAAGGGGCTTGAAGCACAAAACACTCTCACTGAATGATCCACATGGCTGCTTGCAGGGCTTTGTGCAAGGCTTTGTGGCACTGTTGTGCCTTGCCTCTGAGCACAGGTAAAGTGAAGTCAGTATGTCCTGTTGGAACTCAGTCTTCCCTGGTGTTTGCAATGAATGTGGGGGTATGAGACTGTTCATGCTGGAGCAATGGTGATGGAGGAGGTGCTGTCCTCCCCTCTTGCAGGCTCAGCTCTGCCTGGTGACTTGGAGCATTTCTCCATCTGATAGTCCCTTGTCCCAGCATCCTGAGGACAAGCAGTAGCAATATGTTGGGCACAAATACTCACCCCCTCATAGAGCCCTTGGCAGGGCCTGGCAGCTGACTGCATCCACATACTGCTGAAACTCCAGATCCACCGTCACAGTGGTGGTGTGGCACAGACAGCCCCAGGACACCATGCCCTGCACTTTTGGCCCACTCAAAGTTCCTCTGAGCTCTGGTGCTTAGCAATATATGGTCAAAGTGATCTGATTGTCCCACAGCTTGGCACTATCAGCACAGATAAAACAAACACACCTGCCTAAAATATTTACTTGTTCCTGGAATTTTGTTCTGGGACCAGCCAACTTCTGTGACTGTCAACTTCTTTGAAAAAATGGGGTCGTTTTACCCTTAGTTTTTAGCCTGGGGAAAAGGGTGTCTTAAGACACCAGTTAGTTTATTTTATTTGAGTATTTTTCTAGAAGCAGTTTCCTTATATTGAAACTCCTTGTAAGTACCCAAGGAGAAGGAAAACAAAAGGCTGTTATTTAGCTGCTGAGTCACTGAAGGGAGAGGTTTGTGGTGGGATGAGGATGTGTTGCCTGGAGGATGTGGCCTGGGGTTGGCACTGCTGTGGGTACAGCTGGGACCCCCATGGCCCTGCCAGCCAGCCTGGGACTGCTGCAGTGACACAGGTGGCCCGAACTGGGCTCTTGAGAGGCATGACAGCTGGGACTCCTGCTCACATGGGGATGGCAGTGACTGGGCTCAACCCACAGCAGGGAGACCCTGGTGGGCTGTCCTGGACACCCTTTCTCTACAGCTGATTTTTGTGAATCACTTTCAGACGTGCCAGAGGGAAACTAAGGCGCAGTGAAGACAGTGGTTAGCCACTGGTTATATAAAGCTGAATCAAACTCCTGAGCTGGTTGTGTTTCTACATTTGTGGGCTAAGAATGGCTCTTTCATTGATGTAGGAAGGAAAAATGCTAGGAAGTATGCTCATGGCTGTAAACCCTGCACACACAAAAGGTTTTGAAATGAAAAAGCATATGTCTGATCTCTGAACACAAGGTTTTGCTTCACTACACACAGCTTTCAGGTGACTGAGGTAGGAGAGTGAGGGGCAGGTATTTTCAGATGCAGCTCTCACCTAGAACAGTGCTGGGCAGCAAGCAGGTGTATTTGAACAACTGACTTTTAAAAACACAATAACCAGATCTGTGAAAACAGAGATTTCAAACAGTATTCTTCGTCTAGACTCCACTTAACTAGATTGTGTTTAGTAAAAAACAACCCAAACATTAAGTTAGCAACTTAACTGATGTTAGTAAAACATTCCCTAAAAATAAACATATTTAGCAGAAAAAGAAGTGGAAGTTACCGTGACTGCTTAGGATTTGCAGTCCGTAGTGGTATTCTTGCTTTTAGCTTTTCTAAAAATAATTCTCAATTTGTAGGCCAAAGCAGCATAGTACTTATACTGCAGGCTGTGCATATATCAACTTACTTTCTTCAGTACTAATAAAGTCTGCTGAGATATGTTCTTAGCATAACTTTTCACCACAGTTAAAAAACAACACACACATATACACACAGATCAGCTTTTTAAATTATGTGAACTGCTTTAAGAAAATCAGACGTGTTTACTTCAGACTGTTAAAGTGCTGTCACAAGTGGGGATAAAAGGAAAGAGAAAAGGCCTGTCAAAGCTTGTGCAGGAAATAAGTTACAGAGTAAGGATAAGGCAGCAGAAATTCATGTGTATTCTTGCCTATTGATGCTTTTCTTGTTTGGCATTGGTGTGACACCGTAGTTTCCTGAGCTGAAGTGCCAGTGATTGAAGAATTTTAATAGCCTGATGAGGTCAAGTGTGGTGCTGGGTGGATTTTAGCCTCCAGAGAAGCATACTGGAGTTCACAGATCTTTTAGGGCGTATTTGCTGTAAGGTAAATATAGAAATGGCAACTCTAGGCTTCATCTGGCTTTGCCCAACAACATGATATGCTGGAACTATGTCTTGAGTAGTCCCTAATCATGCCCCAGCCAAAGGGCTGCTCTTCCCCTGGCCCTCCCTGGTACCACTCTGGAGCTCGAGAAAAGCAGGCATGGCACAGCAACACCTGAAGAATCAAGGAGAGCTGAGTCCAGAGCATGGCACTGCTGCTTTTCCCGGCCAGGAGCAGTTCAGAACTCAGATATTGCACTCTTGTTTGAAAGATGGCATTAGTCAGCACTTGGGGCATTCCTAGACATTGTACCTCTGCTTCTGGTAGCATAACTCTGATCTGTGACATTGCTTTTTAAAATGTGGCATTTTAACTTGAATCACTTGACCAAAACCAAACCAGGAAGCAATTGCACGAGTTAGGCTAAAACCAGTGCTGTAAGACAATCAAGCAGCTGATGCCTGTAGTCTGGTAATATGGCACAGCTGGAGCCAGAAGTGCAGGACTGTTGTCCTCACTGACCCCTTTCATGCTTTGTCCTCCCCTCTGTGCACTGGGGAGAGCAGCCCTTACTCACCAACATGAGGGGCTCTGGGAAACAAAGAGGAAGAGTCAGTAAAAGTCCTGATGTTACTATTCACTGATATAACCTTTGGCCTCCAGCAGCTATTTGCAGGGTGAGTGTTACATGCCTCTGTTTACTGAAGGCTGACCAACACTGAGAAATGACTGTGCTGAACTGTGATTCACCTTCAGCAGATGACAAGCACAACCACCCCTGCTTAGGTGAAATGTGCAGTAAATTAACTTGAACCTCAAGGCCATTCCCTAACATAGCACAATTTCCAAACTCTGGCTTAGAAAATGGTGCTCAGAAGCCAGTGAACTGCTACAACTGTCAGATTTTTGTTGGATTTTTGCCTTTGCAGGTCTAGACATGTAATTGCTAACTAGTTTCAGCAAAACTATCCTCTTAAATGGAAAGCTGTTTCCACAACCTGCAGGTGACTGGGTCACACTCAGCTAGCAAACCTTGAAGTCGCAATGGCAAATGCTAATCTTTGCATCACTGCTATGCTTGAAGCTACCAGCCAGACTGTTCAGCACAGAGATTCCTCAGCAGTGTGTGCAAATCTGTGCATAGTGGTCCCTCCTCTCCTGCCTGCCCGTGCATCATCCTCACACTAGACCCAGTAGTCAGTGAACTTCCCACAGGCTCCTGTAGTGACTGAATTGACACCGAAACATCCAAGACTTTGGTCATACAAGGTCAGTCAGGAATTCTAACAGAAATACACAAATCAGTATGAGTATTATCTATCATATGAATCCAGCAATCAAAGGAATCAGCTCAGTCTCACTCTGAAGACTGAAAGTAGACTGAAAGGGATCAAGATTTTTCCAGGGTCATAAATCTACTTTCCCCTCATAAATCCCATGCTACTTAAAATACAACTGAGGAAAATCTACTTTAGCATAATCCTATTTAAACCCAATCTGACCTGGTCTCCCAGAAGCATTATGAAAGTCAAATAGTCCTGTGTACAAACTGTTTCACAGGCTTTCTTGGGAATTCAGGGTACAGTCATCATGCATCCAACTTCTCACTGATCCTCTAAAGAAAATTCAATCAAATCTAAAAATGTTTTCCACTCAAGGAAAACACTGATCTAAAATGACACAGGTTGGGTGGGTTTTAAACAGTATATATGTGCATTATGGCAAAGAGTAGATGAACAAGTATGTGGAATAGTGAATTAAACTGATTTCCTCGGATCTCACTGATACTATTGAGTGAAGATTCACAGTTGGACTTAATTCTCTTTTGCTATAGTTGAAAATATATTAAACAGGCAAACATATTAGACACAGGCATCGTAGGTCTCCAAAAGTGAAAGGTCAGAGCTGTAGGTAGCATTTTTTCATCTACATTCTTGCCATGCAATAGTTTGGCAAGTGCTTTCTACTCCTAACACCTCTCACAAGATTATGCCAACAAGGTAACAAATATAACCATGAAAAAGCTTTCATCTGGGCCCTAGTCGCCAACTTACTAATCCTAACCTGAGTAGGAAGCCAACCAGTAGAACACCCATTCATCATCATC
>JANRGV010000075.1:46240920-46251437 GCA_024734035.1 Alethe castanea | reverse complement strand
ATACTTTAAAAAAGGGAATTTGGGTTTATTACAGTAGAATTTTCAAGCTCAGGTGTATTGAGAACAAGAGCTACTGCCTGGGCCCTGGCTGTCTCTGGTGTCCTGTCCTACAGGACTGGGCTTGGTGGAATGAATAACATCTTCAGCTCCTGAAAAATGAATTAGTTTTGCTTAATTCAGCTGGACTAACTTTTCAGCTAAACTAAATCACACCAAGAATAGCGACTTCATCAGAGCCCTTTTCATGTCCATATTATGTAGTAAAATGTCTTAGCTTTTCCTCTTCTTAAAGCTACTAACAAATAACTTGCTTTGAAGATAGCTCTGCATTAATAATTCAGCTTTATTTTATGCTCACCCCTGATAAAAAGCAGGGAGGTGTGACTGGTACCTCTGCCTTATTGTATCCAGTGTTCCCAGAGAGCCTGCAATCAGAGTGACATGGTCTAGAGGGAGAGAAGGATGACAGCAGTGACCATACTTTTCTCCAGGCTAGTCCTGAACTCAGCTTTAGCAATTTAGATCATGAGAAGATGTATTTTGCTAACAAAGACATAATGGGTAATTAGTGTGTGGAAAGCAGATATTTTCAGTATTCCTCACCCCCCTAGGCTTATTTAATATGCACACTAATTGAGAGCGTCTTCTGATATCAGCTTCAGGGAAATATATTTCCTTTGTTTAAAAAATAGGTCGGTAGAAAACCTGACACTTCCTTGGATACCTGACTGCTTTGCTTGCAAATCCAGAATATAATCTGGAATAAGAAATAGAAAAGTGTCAAAGGGAGTAGAAGACCTTATTGTGCTAAATTAATTCTCTGCTCTTTTTTTTTTTTTTGTCCCCAAGAACAATAACAATTCTGAGGCTTATAAGCAGTGTTATAAGCATATGCTTAATTTCTTGTGTAATCCAGAGCAGATAGGGGAAGTAGTTTGTTGGAGAGGATGATTTCTTACTGATGAGGAAGATCCTGCAAGATTTGGCTCTGATGGCAGCTTCACATGTGGTGGAGCAGGCGCTCCTATTGTGTCTGAGTTGAAAAAGTCATTGGAAAGCAGTTCATGCTTCTCTTTCTGTTTTTGTTCACTTCATCCAGCTGCACCAATGAGAAACCCTGTAATAACATGAATGACTCATTTCTTATGTTGCTTAATATTTGTTTTGAAATTCTGACACACTTTTGAGCACCTGACTTCTCCTTCTTCTATGGAGACTTGGTTTTAAAATCAATTGTGGGATTGTTGAACACTTGATTTAAGGAGTTACAACAGGTGCCAGCTCTGATCAAGCAGAGACATGCTTCTGTGTGTTTGAGAGCAGAGTTAATCTCTGGAATGGCTCAAGGATTTTTTGTGTATAGTGCGGTGATTCTCTGTCTGGAGTCTCAAAAATATTTTTGTGGTCCTGGGGCATACATAGGGACAGCATCTATGCATGCAGACAGACAGGGAACTTGTTTTTGTACCCTGCCACTGAGTCTCAGCCAGGGAGGCTATCCAAGGTGGAGAGATGGGAACTGGAGGAAGAGAAAACTTCAGAGGTCCTATTAAGTAGGATTTTTTCTGGGGCACATTCTCTGGCTCAGGGTTTTAGAAACGAGCTTTGAAAAATCCCATTTTCCTGCACACATGAATGTCACAGGGTGATACAGATTGTTTTAGCTTTTTGTCCTTTTTTCTTTCTTTTTTTTTTCTTTTTTTTTTTTGGCATGTGTAAAGCCAAACTTCTCCTTGCCTCTTGTAGAAGAAAAGAACATTGCTCCTTACTCTATGTAGGTGGTGGTTTTTTTTTTATTTTGGTTTTTTTTTTCCATTTTCTGACAGCCTGTGAAAGCATAAAGGCATAAAGAATTAATAAATGAACAAACAAAAGCAGAAAACAAAAGCCATATTCTTAATTCCAAGTGGCAGTGTGTGACTTTTATATTGGGAATCCCATTTACCTTTACAGAGAGATCCCAAGGGTCCAAACTGCCCCTGCTCCACCTTTCAGCAGGTCTCTCTCACTGTAACTTTGAGTTATCCTGCTGAATCCCCACAGGATCTCACTGTTACTACCTCAGGAAAAACTGGCACTAGCTCCTCAGTGGCAAACCCTCAGCTGGCCTGGGTATGGCATGCATGGCATGGTGAGTGGCAGGGCTCAGCAGAGGCTAGCCATGGCTGAGATATCTGAGAAAGCTGGCGAGGCTTTTCCTCAGCCATCTGTCAAATCATAAATGCAATGGACTAGGCAGGGATGTCTGTTTGCTGTCTCTTCCAAAATGAATGTTGGGAGGAATCAGCAAGCAGAGCCACTGGTTCATCAGGCTCATAGGGGTCAGGGTGTGAAAGGGCACCTAAGTCATGAATGGGTCGATGGATAAATTAATGAAAAAGAATTCTCCTGAGGACTGGCTAATGCACAGTGACTGTGTAAGGTTTGGGAGGTCTCTGACCTGGGAAAAGGGAGAGGCTGTGAGGAGGGCACTAGAGGGAAGTCAGAGATGCCTGTCTTCAACAGCTGGAAGTGTTTATGTGGTCATAGATGTTATAGCTACAGGCAGGAGAGACCTGCAGTCCAGACCAGGAGAGCTGATCTTATTTATATTTACACAAAATACAAAATTATTTTGAAATAGCAAACCAGTAGAAGAGTGGAGTACTACTTTTAATAATGTGCCAGGAATATTTTTGAAGATGGCAAAAATATTCCTATGACAGGGATATGACAGGGGCTCTTGTTTTTTAAAATACTGTTTAAAAATACTTTTTAAAATGCTATTCTCTGCTCACTCATCTAAAATGGTTCTAACATGTTCATGCATGGTCAGGGGTATTGTCATTGCTGGGACCAGTGGGGGGTGTCCATTGCAAATGGGTGACTTCCCCCTTTGTCATGGGGAAACATTTTAACTCAGAATTCTTGTATGGGGGCTCTCAGCAGTAAGTCATACATTATTTTTTAAGACTTCTGTGAGGTAGAAGGAAATTGCAAAATGTAGGTGGAATGGTTTCCAGAGGTGACCTCGGTCTTGAAAGAAGCCTTTCCTACACATGTTTTATTCAGTGTGGCTCCATGTTTGGGCTGTCAGATGAGGATGTCATTGGAAACTTCCTCTAATTAAGCCCCACTAGCATCAGTGGGTGTTAAGAGCTGCTCTACATAAACATGTGAGTCTCACTGGCTGTTCTGCATTTTAATGAATATTTTCATTTGAGCTCTCTGTTCTGTCCTGAAAACAAACAAAGGTGTCTACAGAACTTTATTTGCCCTCACACATGCTTCTGCTGGAAACTGTCCATAGAATGTCCCTATATCCTTAGCTCACCAAAAATTGATTTAGGTGAGATCTCTGTCAGGGCATGGACAGTCCAGCATGGTGTTTTCTTGGCTCACGAGGCAATGAGTAACTTAGCTACACTTGGCACTCTCTACAGGAGTGGCACAGCTCTCACATGACAGATCAGTGTGGTTAAAAACAGGAAGGTCAGCTTCCATTTTTAAATGATGGGGTGCTGTATAAACACTCGGATATGTGAACTTGTCATATCTAGCAGTGATGAGTGAAGTTAACTGGCACAAGGTCATGATCTTGCAATTAATCTGAAACACATTGTACTATGGTTGTTCTCTTTACATTGACTCATAATAAGCCAGCCTATACAACGAAAGACACGATACAAAATGCATAATTTTTTTGTTGTGACAGAACAAAACCTAACTGCTGGATTGTTTTCTGTCTTAATTATGACAAACCAGAAACAGAGTATAAACCATATTCCTGGTTATGGTTTTGTTCTGGTGCTTCCTGCCAGTTAGAAAGACAGCAGTTTCTTGAGCAAATCTTCTATAAAAACAACTGAAGGTTGATCACTGGCAATCTTGCACTACCTGTGTGCCCTGTACTGGTTTGATTGACCTGCTGACAGTAGTGATTTAATTACTCTGACAGGCACTGAATCCAGGTTGCTAATGGTGTGTGTATATGAATAAATTATTTTTAATGGTCAATGTAAAACCAAGGAGTAGAGAAACTATCATCAATAGTTGTACACACTGATAAGGTTTCTGTTGATGGAGGACCATCTCTGTTCCCTACTGTACGGAAATAATACAAAAAGATAAAACAATGATGTTAGCTCATTAATACAGATACTGAAATTTGAGTTATATATATACATGAAGTATTTAATCATTATCATCAAAATAATGCAATTTTGTATTATTCTTTTCTCCTCTGCATTATATAGTTACGCCAATGAAATTTTGACTTTAAAAATTAACCCCAGAAAAGTAGCATATTAGTACAAAAAATACAGTAATAAAATCTAGTCTAGTTTAATCTCATCAAAAGTCAATTTTTTGGTTGAAAATATGTGATGTATGTAATATTTTTTAGTATTAAATTGTAAGATAAGAAAATGGAGTGAAAATTAGCAGGGGTAAATCTCTTATAAGAGGCTAAGCTGTAAATCAGTAAAGACAGAAATATATATTATGTTCATCATAAAGTCTAACTGCGTAAAATGTTAAAATAATGAAAAAAAAATTGCCACAAAAGATCTGAGATTTTTTTCACTGCTGAATTACGTAACTTGTATAGATTCAAAACTGTATTTCAATAGATTTAGATGTCCAAAACCAGAATAATGACATGGTGAATTGCAAGAGTGTCCTGTTATCTGTGTTATCTATTCCACGAACCTCCAGTGTCCGATTTAAACACTCTTTGAGGCAAATGGTTGGGGTGCTCTCTAGTAACTGACATTGACATGGTCTATTCTTGATGGGGGTTTTGTCTCTGGCTTTGCTGAGATGCAAACATCTTGTGCTTATCCCGTTTGGTAAGAAGAAACGTGATTAGTCACTTAAACATCTAATCTTTTTCATGGATGAAAATGTGCAGTAATGCCTCACACGAGCATGTGCTTTGATGTTCGCCTGAGCTAGGATCTCCACGAGTCATCTGGACAACCTCTACAGGAGTCTGTGACTCTGGTCAACAGTGACTCAAGGACTCTTTTTAGACTTTGAGAAGCTTGACACACTTTCATCTTATGCTTACAGAATCTCAGAAAAAAATCACATTCCTGTATGCTTCAGTTAATTTCTAGAAAAACACTATGAAGTAAAAATGGAAGATGCAGAAATAGAAATAAAAGAAGAAACCGAAGAATTGCAATGTTTTCTTACCCACCTGCACCCGTACAACCAGGCTGGAAATTTGCTGGTTGAGGAATGCTGACTACAGTTTGTATACACAACCTAGCTTGTCCAGATGCAGTGTCCTGTCACAATATCTCAAGGTATTGATTTGCACTGTTTACTACTTTAGAGTACATAAGATTGACAACAATGTAAATGAAAGTGGGTTTTCTAAATCTAATATCTACCTCTGCTAAAACCAGAACATCCCCTCTGTGTTTACTCCATATGCTTTGCTTCATGCAGATCCCACATAACCCCAGTAATGACCACCCCACTTCCTATTTTTTTATACAATAAACACACACATTGCTCTCTCAGCCTATGGACCTCCTCTGAAGAATGTGCATAAAATGTCCGCCAAACGTCTATTAATGTCTGTTAAGTTAAATTAGTCCATGACTTTGGGCTCTATCTGTTATGGAGTCCCCTCAGGATAGAAGAGGTGCTGTGTTGCATGGATTTACTAAGCACCAACACTACATCAGGTTGGGTCACTGCTGCACTGCAATTGCTTCTTGTAAGGCTTCTCCCCCACTGGTTTGGGTAGTTTCTCTTATCATAAGTTCTGAAACATGCAACTCAAAACATGGCTTACAATAATGTAAAGCTATATCCATTACCGTCTCCACCTCTGGTCCTTTTAGACCAGGTTATCTGGTTTAACCCTGCAACAAACCCCTCCTCTTGCTCTCAGCTTGGCTAACAATGAGGGGTTCCTTCCAGAGCCCACCAGTAGCACAGTCCACTTCCTAGTCCTTCATGGCTGTAGGTGGATGTCTGCTCCATCATGGTCTCATTCACATCAGAGTCCCTTCAACTCTTCACACTGGGGCTCTATCCTGTCCAGTATCCCAGCACAGATAGCAGCAGCACCACACTGGCCACTGGCCTGCTCATTTTCAGCTGAACATCACTAGCAATGTAAATTCAATCTAGTACATCCTAACCAAATCTTCCATTGTCTCAAACCCCTCAAGCCCCACATGGGGAATCAAAAAGTATTGTGGTGGGTTGACCTTGGCTGAATGCCCTGTGCCAACAAAGCTGCTCTGTTGTTCCCCTTCCCAGCTAGACAGGGTAGAGAATATAAGAAAATGAGTCATAGGCTGAGGTAAGGCATTTCACTGAAGCAAAGTGAAAGTTTATGCATGCACATAAAAGAGGAAAAAGAAAAAAGGTTTGCTCTCTACTTCCCATCAGCAAGCAATGTTCATCCACTTCCCAGGAAGCAGAGTTTCAGCATGGGTAGCAGTTGCTCCAGAAGGTAAATATGGAAAATAATGAATGTCTGCCTTCCTTCCTTTCTTCTTTCCCCTTTCCTTTGCTCTTATACCTGGGCTGATGTCATTTGGCATGGAACATCCTTTGGTTAGTTTGGATCAGCTAGCTTAATTGTGTTTCTTCCAAGGACCTTGCTCACTCCAGCCCCTTGACGAGGGAAGAATGTTGGCGATGGAGCGCTTTTGCTGTGCCAGCCCTGCTCAGCAGCAGCTGAAGCACTGCTGTGTTATCAACCATCTTGCAACCAACGCACAGAACAGCACTGAGAGGGCTGCTATGGGAAAAGGAACTCTAGCTCACCCCAGCCCAATACAAATGATTTGCCCTAAGAGATGTATTGCTGACTGTCAGTCATTACCTCCTTTAACATGCAGGAGAATCTGCTTCGTGATCTTGCTGAATGCAGAGTTGGGACTGGGAGGTCTGTGGTTGTTGGATCTTCCTTTTTCATTTTAAAAAAGAGACCTTATATCTCTTTTTCAGTGAGTGGGATCTTCACCAGACTATGGCCTGACTAGCCATTCAAACCTGACTAATAGTGGCTTAGACATCTCATCTGCCAGTTTCCTTGGGATCTGTGGATGCATGTCATTGGGTACCACAGACCTATGCACTTTCAGCTTCCTTAGATGGTCTTGAGCCTGATCTTCTGCAGCTCTTTGTTCTCCCAGCCCCTGCCTTTTCTGTCTGCAACTCAGGTGGTGTGGTGAGTGTACTTGCCAGTAAAGATCAAGGCAGAACTTTGTTGAGTGCCTCAGTCTTCTTCACATCCCAGGTAATCAGGTCTCCAATTTTCTTCATGAATGGGTTCCCCATCTTCCCTACTCTTCCTTTTACCACCAGCATACCTGTGGGAATTTTTCTTGTTCTTGATATCCCTGTCAAAGTTTAATTCTATCATGGCTGTAGGTTTCCTAACCCATATTTTCCCTAGGTTATCTATCCCTGTTTCCATCCTCTGTAGGTTTCCTTTTTGTCTTGCTTCTTGTCCTCTTCACTGCTGCAAGGATCTTGAACTGCATCAGTTCATGGTCACTTCAGCCCAGGCTGCCCTTGAGCTTCACCTTCCTTGTCAGCCTCTCCTTGATGAGAACAAAGTTGAGCACAGCACCACTCCTTGTTGGCCCTTCTTTCACTTGGAGAAGACAGTTGTCATCAGTTAATGCTGGGAGCCTCCTGGATTCCCCGTGCCCTGCTGTGCTGCCCCCACAACAGATGTCAGGGTGTTTGGAGTCTGCCATGAGGACCAGGGCTTCTGAATATGAGGTTGCTCCTATCTGTTTATAGAAGGCCTCATCCACTTGGTCTTGGTGATCAGGCAGTCTGTAGCAGATCCACACTATAGTGTCACCTGTCCCTTCCCTCCCTTAAATCCTGACCCATAAATTCTCAGTTGGTCCCTCATCCATCCCAGGCAGAGCTCTGTGTGCTCCATTAGGTCATTGACTTGAAGGAAGCCACCCCTCCTCATCTGCACTGCCTGTCCTTCCTGCACAACCCGTGTCCATCCATTCCAACATTGGAATCATAGGAGTCATCCCACTACACATCTGTGATTCCAGTATAATCATAGTCCTACAGGCTTGTGCACATCTCTAATTCCCTTTTGTTTATTCCCCATGTTGTGTGCATTTGCGTTGAGGCATTTAGATATGACTCCCTATGAAGCTGACTTACTAACTGCAGTGGCTGCAATTATTTTGGACTGTCTCAGCTCTCCTGCTGACTTGTCATCCATCTCTAGATTATGTGCATCTGTTGCTAGTACTGGTGTGAGGCTGGTAGGAATGGGATGGATTGAGGTTCCCCTCTTCTGGCAACTTAATTTAAAGCAACACCACTCCTCCCCACACCACTGCTTTGTTTCCCTGTCTTAAATTGATAACTTGTGTTTAAATGAAGGCAATGAAACATATTCTTACAATTAGAACCAGACAAAAACTTAAAGAGGATTTAAGCCTTCAGCAGGACCTCATTATTAAAATAAAAAATTGAAAAAGATAAGACATTATATGTTGCGTAAAAGTGTTGTAAGAAACACTATACTTGACAAAAAACCTCATCCCCTCCCAAATTTTTTAATTGATCCACTTAATGAAGAACAAAATTCAAGAAATACTTGAATTTTATGAGGATTTTAATGTCAATTTCTTCATTAAAGGTATCAGAGCTTATTGGAAAGGTTTAGTAAAGCCTGGGAATGCTCCAGTGCTACCTTTCCACCTTTAGCTAGGTATGTGGCCAAGCACTGGAGGCTGCATCTGAATCTGCATTGCTTCTGCCCATATAACTATTTCAGTACAGCCCAACCAGTGCTGCTTCACAGGAGAAAAATAATTGTCAGCTGTAATTTTGAACTCATTGATTTCTGTAAAAGTACACTTACTCCTTAAGGAAGCACTTTGAAATAGTGAATGCCAGAAGAAAAGAAGGGTCTGTGCATTCACGGTGCAGATATCCTCTTCTTGCCATTTTCCTGAAAAATTTTTCTCTGTTAAGTCCTTTCTGATTCTGGTTCACATAAACATTTTGACTAACTTATTTCAATAGCTTGTCCAGCTGAAGTGAAAAAACTTATGTGGTTCAGTGTAGAGGCCACAGGGTCCATGAGTACCTTGGGGACTATGGAGACTTCCAGGAACACTTGTGCTGACTGCTAGGGAGATGTCTCTTTCCTGCATGTGCATTTGCAACGTCACTAAGAGATTCAGATCTTCCTTTGAGAATGATAAGCAGCTCATAGCATCCTGTAGGCAAGTAAACCAGCAGGTGTTACATTCCTTGTCAACCCCAAGAGGAATGTTACGTATACTGGAGTGCCATCTACTGGCTCTTTTCCTCTGTAATAGGGAGATAAGAGTCTCAGCTTTGTGTATGTGTGTTACTTTATCCAGGACTGTAAGGTAAGTTGGATTCCAAGGAGGATCCCTCACTTCTCCCATTGCATCCAGGACCCAGACCTCCAGAGACCTTCACTCAGCTTCTAGACTTTCAAAATCCTCATGCTGGTATTCAGACCAACATTATACATATCTCAGCATCCTAGTTCTTCCCTTGTAGTGATTTGTTCCATTCCTTAAAATTTATGCTCCCTTTGAAGGTATCTTGGGAGAGAAGCTCAAATGCCTCCACTGAAACATTTGAACACTGTACACATAAGTAACGGCAAAACAGTTAATCGTGGAATCAGAGAAACATGGAATATTTCAGACCAGAAGATAGCCATGAGCATCACTGAGCGCATCTCCCTTCTTCTCTCAGGATAAACCATACAGCTAGAGCTTTATCAATAATCTCCTTGATCTCTGATAGACTTGGTGCTGTGGCCTCTTCCCAGGACAACATGTTTCAGTGACTGACAATGCTTTCAGTGAAGAATCTTTTCCTAAAAATCAATCTGAACTTCCTCTTAAGCAGTTTCATTCCTCTTAAGCAGCTCTGGTTCCCAAAGAGAAGTCTCACTCAGAGGGGCAAACATCTCACCCTCCACTGTTTCACTTCAATGGCCTTCCCCCCTCGGCCTTCTTTTCTTCAAGATGCACAAGCCAAATGACCTCAATGCTCCCCTTAAGTCTTTCCCTTGAGTATTTTCACCCTCAGCTTGGTCACTCTCCTCTGAATATACTCCAGAGTTTGATGTTCATGTACTGAGGTGCTCAGACACAAGACACAAGATTCATGGTGAGGCCACCCCTGTGCAGTGCGGAGTGAGACAATCATATCCCTTAACCACACAGTGATTCTGTGCTGTGATGACATATTCCTGGGAATGGTTGGCCCTTTTGGCTGCCACAGAACACTGCTGACTCATGTTCACCTTGCTACCTATCCACATCCCCAGGCCTCTTTCTGTTGGGCTGCTCCCCTGCCTCTTTTCACACCCCAGTTTTTACATATGCCTAGGATTTTTGCATCTCAGATGCAGAATCCAGCACTTGTTCTTGTTAAATTTCATATGGTTCATGGTTGCTCAGCTCTCTAGTCTATCCAGTTCTCTCTCTAAATCTCCCTACCCTCACAACAGTTCACAGTTTAGTATGGTT
>JANRGV010000075.1:46200136-46210767 GCA_024734035.1 Alethe castanea | reverse complement strand
CTGTTCAAGCTTCTCATTGGATCACAACTACTTCAGCATCTGCTTTCTTCAACACAGGTGCCTCTGCTCATGGCTGTTGTTAGAATGCTACACCCCCACAATGCATTTCATGAATTGCAGGGTAAGAAAGAGTCGGACATATCAATTTTATCTTCACCATAGCCTTACAAGATTAAGGCATCTACTCATTCTCCTCCCATCTGGGATTTTACTCCTTCTTTACTGGCCTTGGTGTCTCTGTGTTGTTTTCTTTACATGTCTTCAGCCTTTCCTTTTTTTCTCATTCAAGAGAGGATTGATGTCTGCAGGTTTCATCTGTGCACTGGAAGAGTTAATGTCTTGCCCGGGCCTGTGGATTGCCATGCCGTCTCTTCCCCTGTACCTTTATGGCTGTTTTCTGGCTCCTGCCATATTCAATTCCAGCCATGGGACTGCTTTCTGCACAGGCTGCAAGGCTGCCTCTGTTCTTAGCTGCATGATTTTCTGTGGTGCCAGCAGGATGGCTTGGCAGCTCATGGCCAGATTGGGGCCTGGCTCGGCTCTGCCCAAAGCCAAGCAGAGCAGGACCTGGCCTGCTGGCCATGGCTGGAGCTTGGTGCTGGTAGAATCTCAGCTGAGCCATGCCACAGGCTGAGCCAGCTGGGCTGCGTGGCAGTGCAGGACCTGGCCTGGGCAGTGCTGCAACAGAGCAGGACCTGGCCTGGGCAGCGCTGAAACAGAGTGAGACCTGGCCTGGGCAGTGCTGCAGCAGAGCAGGACCTGGCCTGGGCAGCGCTTAAACAGAGCAGGACCTGGCCTGGGCAGTGTCTAGTCAAAGGCCAGAATCAAGACATTTTCCCAGGCTTTGTTCATCTTTAGGTGTGTTTTCACAGAGGCGTATTCAGCTTTCTTGAGTGGTTCAACAGGGGTCAGTGGTCAAGACTAGCTGATTGGTTCTGTCAGGTCCAAAAGAAGCTGCCAAGGTCCTTACAGGGAATCACTTCTGTAGGTCATGGATTTTTTTCGTAAATAGAAACTAAACTACGTTAAACCACAACGTCCTTCTTTCCAAATTGTAAAGATATGGTTTAAATGGGTGGACTGTACGGTTACTAAAAATTTTCTGAATGGTCATACCCAGGGAATTGGTGGTCAGTGGGTCAATATCTGCTTGGACATCACTGACAAATGGTGTCATTCAGGGATTCATATTGGGACAAATGCAACTTAATGTCTTCACTAATGACATGGATGGAGGGATCAAGTGCACTCTCAGAAAATTTGCAGATGACACCAAGCTGAGTGGTGCAGTTGACACACCTGAAAGACAGGATGCCATCCAGAGGGACCTAGACAAGCTCAAGAAGTGGGCACAAGGGAATTTCATTAGGTTTAACAAGACCAAGTGCTTCAACTTTGTTGGGGCAAGATCCATTATCAATATAGGTGGGGGGAGGAACAGATGGAGATCAGCCCTTTGGACGACTTGGGGGTGCTCTCGTGGGTGGAAAATCAAAGAAAAGCCTACAATGTGAGTTTGCAGCCCAGCAAACCAAATGTGTCCCAGACTTCATCCAAAGCAGAGTGACCAGTAGGGCAAGGGAAGGGATTCTGCTCCTTTAAACCACTCTAGTGAGACCCCACCTGGAATTCTGTGTCCAGATCTGGAGTCAGTACAGGAAAGGCCACTTGAGCAGGTCCAGAGGAGGGCTACAGAAATGGTCAGAAGACTGCAACAGCTTTCCTGGAGACAGGCTATGGGAGTAGGGTTGTTCAGCCTGGAGAAGAGAAGGCTCTGGAGATGCCTTATAACATCCTTTCTGGACTCAAAGGGGGATTTTAAAAAAGATGGGAGCAAATTTTTAGAAGAGGATGCATTAATTAGAAAAGTTGTAATAAAACCTTAAATAAAAACAGTAATAAAAACTTAAAGAATTTAGATTCAGACTATATTTAGGGAAAATATTCTCTATGGTGAGGTTAGAGACACACTGGATTAAGCTGCCCAGAGAAGTTGTCCAAGGGACATTCTGGGAGGTGTCTAAAAACAAGCTGGATGGAGCTCTGTTCAACCTGGCCTAGTAAAAGGTGTCCCTGCTCATGGCAGAGGGTCTGGAAATAAGTGATCTGTAAGGCTCTTTCCAGCCTAAACCATTTTATGCTTTTCTGATCCCAAGACATACATACCAAGATGCAGTTATAGAGTGTGTTTTCTAGAGTCCTGCTTTTGTAATTGTTGCTTTGGAGCCTAAGTTCTACTGATTGCAAGACAAGACTGGAGTTTTTATGCTACTTCAAGTAAAAATTTTATATTGTAAATGGGCACTTTATTATGATAACTGTTACAATACTATCAGTATATTTTAAGGTGTCTTTGTTCTGTATTTTAGCAAGGTTTATAACAGAATCATTAGTCTGCCAGATTGGCATTATTTGCGTTGTTCTTGTACATATGAAAAATGGACACATGCTGGCTGTAAGTGCCTTAAACTTTTAAATTATTAGTATGATTTTTGAATAACCTTGTGTTAGCATTTCTGGTTCTTGAAACTCTTGGTGAACTGTTGTTGGTAGCAAGTATTTCACCTTGTCATCTGCTTCTTTCGATGTGAAGGATTTAGAATATCATGGGATGTGTGCTGGAAAAAACAAAACTATCTTCTTACAGGTAGAAGAGCAAATTGACCTATTCTTTGTCTTCCAGCTTTCACGATTGAGAGATACTTCATTGGAGGCTTCTTCTTAGCATTATGAGAAATATTACATAATTATATAAGCCAAACCCCGCTTCCATGTTTGTTATGTATTGGCATCTTTTATTTCCAAGAATAAAAAAAAGGTGCTATCCAGTAGTAGTCCTATACATGACAAAACAAGACAAAACAGTACTTTTTAAAAAATTATTTTGAATGGTTAATATTAGCATTAATTAGGACTTTTCATTTTAAATGTTGGCTTTTTTCAAAGAAGTGTTGTGAGAGCAAACAATTTTGGGGGGAAGATTTAATCTTCACGGAAATTTGTGTTTCTTAAAAAAGCAGGACATTTTAAAGAAAATATTTTGTTTAAGCATTTTCACAGGAACATTGTTTCATGGCTTAAGCTGTATAGGGTGAGAAAGATGATTTATAGTTAACCAGGGATTAGTTTGTAAAATGGTAAATATTTTCCTTCATTCTTTGGAAAATGCATGAATGAACAATAATTTTAGAACACAGATGTAGAACTAGTTACTTTGCAGAAAATGCTTCTGCCAAAACATGACTGAGAGTTCATTGCAGAAATGGCATTCTTAATAGAACTGCGCCGGCAATTTAAATCAACTCTAACTTCTAATTTACATCACTGTTCTAAAAAGAAGCATATCAAACAGCCCATGATTATTCTCTGAAGAACTGTGACTTGATGAGAATACTGCTCTGATATGGTGTCCCTCTGTAGTTTGAAGTTGAGCTGTGTTGATACTGTCAGAATCTAAGCTCATCATGAGACATCATGGTCAGATCTTTACAGGACTGGAGATGTGAAAAAAGAGAGGAAGAAAATGGGGGGGGGGCGGTGAAAAGATGTTACAACATCATCCCTACTCTCCTAGGCCCTAAGCAATAGACTTGCTAGGTTGGGTGCTGAGGACACACTGGTCTGTGCTACTTAGTATATGAGTGTGCCTCAAGTCCAGACTTTTTATCATTTCTAAGACAAATATTCTCCTTCAGAAGAGTTTTCTTGTTCTAGTAATTTTCCCTCTACTTGCTTGCTTAAATAGTTTGTGAATAGTGTTGCTTTGTCTTTTTTATGGGAGATGAGTACTTGTGACATTTCTTCTTGTCACTGCCTACTCAGGTCAGCACAAAGTTACCTAAAGAGCCACCAGGTGATAATGACCATTAATTATTACTTGCAAGACTGAGATTTAGAGTGGGGAGTAAATTGATTGATTGATTGGTTGACAGAGACGCTTGGGAGTTGGTCCTAAAGTGCGAAGGAGTTCAGGACCGCTAGATGTGCTTTAAAAAGGAAATTGTTAAATATTCAGTCTGTCCCCATGTGCAGGAAGACAAGTCATTAGCAGAAAAGGCCAGCCTGGTTAAACAGGGATATTGGGCTTGATTTCAGGAAAAAAAGAGAATCTATTGTTTCTGGAAGGAGGCACAGGTAACTTGGAAGGACTACCAGGATATCGCAAGTTCACATAGGGAGAAGATTAGAATGGCCAAAGCCCTGCTAACCTGATTGTACTCTTCTTTTAAAGAAAATAAAAGATTTCTATAAATACATTTTCAATAAATGGAAGGCCAAAGAGTGTCTCCATCACTTGTTGAATGTGTAGTGACAGAGAATGAGAGAAAGGAAGAGGTACTTAATGCCTTCTTTGTCTCAGTCATTAATATCAAGTCCAGTTGTCCTTATGATACCTCTTGTAGTTCCTTGAGCAGGAAGTTGGTGATGGGGAAATGAGTGAAGCCCCCACAATCCAGGAGGAGATGGTTAGTATCCTGCTATGCTGATTAGACATGCACAAGTCCTGGTGGATTCCACCCCACAGGAGTAGGGCAACTGGTGAAAGAACAAAAACACTCTCAATCATCTACCAGCAGTCCTGGTTAACTGGACAAGTTCCAACTGACTAGAAATTAGCACATGTAACACTTGTCTACAAGAAGGAACAGAAGGGTGATCTGGGATGATCTGTTCCAGGCAATTTATAGAAAATATTATCCTGAGTGCCGTTATGCAGGACAATCAGGAGACCAAGCCTAGCCGACATAAATTGAATAAAGGCAGGTTGTGGTTGGCCAAATTTATTACCTTCTATGACAAAGTGACCTGCTTAGTACATGAAGGGAAGCCTGTGAATGTCATCTATCTAGACTTCAGCAGACCATTTGACACAGTCTCCCAAAGCATCCTTCCAGAAAAACTGGCTTGGATGGGTGCACTCTCCAATGGATAAAAACGAGCTTTTTGTCTGGGCCCTGAGAGTGGCTGTGAATGGAGCTAAATCCAGCTGATGGCTAGTCACTCATGGTGCTCTCCACAACTCAGTTTTGGGGTCAGTATTTTCTAACATTTTTATAAATGATCTGGGCATGGGAATTGAGTGCACCCTCATTGGATTTGCGGATAATACCAGGTTGGGTGGGGGTGTTGGTCTGCTTGAGGGCAAGAGGGCTCTACAGAGGGCAGGTTCAATCAGTGGGCTGAGGACAACTGCAGGAGGTTCAACAAGGCCAACTGCTGTGCCTGGCACTGGGGTTACAGCAGCTCCTGTGCAGTGCTACAGTCTTGGGGGTAGGTGGCTCTAGAACTGCTCTTCAGAAAGGAACTTGGGAGGTTCCTGTTTGAACATGAGCCAGCCGTGTGCCAAAAAGCCCAGTGGCATCCTGGCCTGTGTCAAGAACAGCGTGGCCACCAGGACGAGGGCAGTGACCATGCCCCTGTACTGGGTACTGGGGAGGCCTCACCTCAAGTCTGTGCTCATTTCTGGGCCCCTCACTTTAAAATGGACTTTGAGGGGTTGGAGCCTGTCCAGAGAAGGGCAATGAGGCTCCTGAAAGGAGTAAAGAACCTGTCTCATGAGGGACAGCTGAGAGAGCTGGGGGTGTTTAGTCTCACCTAAAGGGGCTTGGGGGGACCTCATCGCTTTTTGCAGCCCCCTGAAAGGTGGCGGTGGGGAGTGAGGAGCCCGTATCTGCTACGGTGCCTGCAGTGAGAGGACAAGAGGAAATGGCCCGAAGAGTCAGTTTAGGTACTGGAAAGTATTGTCACTGATAGCGTGGTCATGCACTGGAATAGGGTGCTCAGGGAGGTGGTGGGGTCACCATCCCTGGAGGTGTTCAAGAGGCATCTGGATGTGGTGTTTGGTGATGTGGTTTAGGGGTTTTGGGGTTAGAGGGGTAGTGCTGGGTTGATGGTTGCATATATTCTCTTAAAGATCTCTCCCAGCCTTGACCATCCTATCATTCTGCTATTTTTGGATAAGAAGAAGGTACAAAAAACCCAAAAAACTGATGGGCCAGAGCTTCAGCTGTTGCAAACTGGAAAACCTTCAGGGAAAGCTATCCCAATTTTAGTCAGGGTTGGATTTTGGGAACTGCATCTCTGTTTGTGTATTTTTCTGCCTGAGTTTTGCCTTTAGTATGAAGAAAAAGGAAGGGTTTAAAAGTTATGCTATTGTGTTTGCATCTGGTATACTCATCTCACCTCCCTTATTAGTGCTTATAGCACTTTAGATAGACAAAATTTTGTGCTACAAAAACACGAAGTAACTGGGTAGTTTATATCCAACAGCAAAGCTTATTATGGTACCATATAATTAGAGAATTGAACACAAGAATCCAGAGATGTGCCAACTGTGTTCTCTAAAGTTGTACCACAAGACAGTTAGTACACTACCAAAACAAATGAAATAACAAGTTATATAAAAAAAGACTGTAAAATATCAAGTTGACGCTTTTTGAAGGACTTCCAATTAAACGCACACCATAAGGAGAAATGTGAGAACTATTTTTTCCCTCTAGGAAAATCAGAACAGTGCAGAATCTGTTCTTCACTTAGAATCATAGAATGGTTAGGGTTGGAAGGGCCCTTAAAATTAAATTTATTCCAACTCACCAGCCATTGGAAGGGACACCTTTCACTACACCAGGTTGCTCAGAGCCCCATCCAGCCTGGCCTCAAACACTTACAGGGATAGGGTATCCACAACTTCTCTTTACAGCCTGTGTCAGCTTTACCACCACCACAGTAAAGAATTTCTTCCTAATATCTAATACAAACTCATTCTATCTCAGTTGGAAGCCATTCCCCCATGACCTGCCACTACATCCTCTTATAAGAAGTCCCTCCCCTTTCTTGCAGGCCCCCTTCAAGTGCTGGAAGGCTGTAATTGGGTCACCTTGAAACTTTTTCTTTTCCAGGCTGTGTAACCCCAACTCATTCAGGGTTTCATCATAAGAAGCTCGCTTCATCCTTCTAATCAAGTTACTCTAGGAGCAACTTGGTGGTTCTCCTTTGGGCTAGCTCCAACAGGTTGATGCGCTTCCCTTTTCCACTGATGTAGCCACTCCATTATAGCCGATAACATGCTAGGGACAGAATATATTGTGGTGATTTTTCAGTATTTTTGTAGCACAATTCATTTTATTACAGGACTTAGACTGCCCATCAAGACAAATTAATTGGAAATAAGATATTTTATAAGCATACAAACCCAGAGATGTATAAGGTGTTAGATGATGGAAATTTCTCATCTTTTGTTGCACTCTTTGTACTCCCATCAATCAGGATTTCATCTCTCTTGCTGTGGACATACTGACAAGTCCTGGAGGCCAGATGGGTTGTCTTGGAGGCCAGCTAGGTATTAAATAACACTATAATTTGCCCACTATTTTTGCTGAACTGCTTTTCATGTGAGCTGTGCCTGACAATATTTGTTTTGAAGTCTGCTTTCAGCCAATCTTCTAAGACTTACAAAAGTCCTGGAAGATCAACAAAAGCTTTTTATTGAGCTTTTCGTTTTTATTGTTTGAAACCTTCCTGAACTGTTACTGAAAAATGTGATCAATCCACTCAAGTCGTATTCATCAGCAACAAGCTCTAAGAGTTGTAATGCATCCTCTCTGCAGCACAGAAGTGCCTGAGGCACCATACACCTAGCACATTGGAAGTTGTAACCACACACCTTGCATTAATAATTAACTCAGGCTTCTCTGGGACAATAATTCCTGGCCCTCTGAAACATTTATTAGTTCTTGCATCTTTAATTCAATTAATAAGCTTTCTCTAAAGCTTCTTTAAATTCACAGTTAGCTATTGGGGCACACTTTGGCTTATCTTGTGATACTGATAATTTACCTCTAACACATGATATCAGTGATTACAAAGCTTGTTTTTGTTGGTCTGTGTCGTTTTTGACACATCCTCGTGTTTGTGAAGTCTCATTACTTCCAAGTGGGCATGAATATGTATATATGTAGTTTTGGTTTTTGTTGTAGTTTCTAAGGTATTTCTAAGACTTGCTCATTCCTCCTGTTATCACATTTTATTTATAGCACAAAAGAAATTGAGAAAAGGACAAAGTTTGACAGAAGTCTTCAGGAATGTACAGATAGAGGTCTTTCATTTAGATAGTTTAGGCATCAAGGTAGAAACCTTAACTAAGTAATGTCTTGAACTATATTTAACATGTGCCACAGACATGGAAAGGACATGGCAAGCCTGGTCCCCGACTGAATGGTGCCAGGTTGATGCTGAACTTTTGAGGCCAGGAGGTTTCAGTAACTTACAAACCACAGAGGTCAGGAGTAAGTAGTTAATGGAGTAATTAGTCAGTGGACTAATATGCTGCAGAGCTGAAGGGGAATACGAGAGAATCAATATATACTGTTTGATGACTCCAGCATCATAAGCAATATGAAATGTTATTTAAAATATTATTGGGGAAATTACCAAAATGTAAGAACATTAAAGCTAACTTGATTTCTTTTATTCCAACAGTGAAAGTATACTTCCATTTTTTTTCACAAATTAATTTGCTTTTTTTGTTTTTTAAAAATTTATTTTAATTGCATAACAATAATACAAAACAATTTAGTTTGGAAAAGAACCTTATGATCATCGAGTCCAGCCATTAACACAGCACTGTCAAGTCCATTTCTAATCCAAGACCCTCATCACAACATTTACACTTCTTTTTGGAATCTCCAGGGATGGTGATTCAGCCACTTCCCTGGGCAGCCTGTTCCAATGCTTGACAAATTTTTGGTGAAAAAAATTTTATAACACCCAATCTAGACCTCCCTGGGAACAAATTGAGACTGTTTCTTGTTCTGTCACTTGTACCTGGGATTCCCCCTTCACTACAACCTCCTTTGAGGAGGCAAACTGGCTAAAGGGTGCCCTTTCACACCCCTACCCCCCCGGCCCCAGATCATCAATAAAGCAGGACTGTCCTCACCACGAGCCCTGGGAAATGCCACTGAGACTGGATGACAGATGGATTTAACTCTATTCACCATCACTCTTTTGGCCATATAGCATGGGCTACTCTTTTATTAATTTTATGGTGATTATTAGCTATGTGATGATTTTGGCTATTACTTCACAAAAACTGGAAACATTATTGCCACAATTTTTAATGCATGCTTGAAACATCTTGCCATAGTCAGTGTGCATTAATGGTCAATGCATTAATGCCACCAATTCTACTGATTGAAAAAAAAAGTGTGCTGTTATTAGACCAGAGTAAAATTCAATGTAAATGAAAATGAAAATAATACTGCAAGTCCACCATTTGGACTTAGCTGATTTCTTTCAGGATTTATACAGCAAACTTTTAAGTATGGGAAAGCAATTTATTAAGAAAGTAAAAGGAGTTGCTTCGTGCTTCTTTGATGAAACATGAAAATAACTTCATAAATATTTATTGTGTACATATGGGTCCAACAGCTGTTTTGGTCCAGTCTTTCTTATGCAACTCAGTTGACTGCACTTGTAACCACTCAGTAAGAAACGGTTGTTTGTGGTGCAATGATGAACTTAGTCCAATGCAGGGAAACACAATGAAAATCAGTGAAATATAGATTATAAAACATTTAGGGAGGAAGGGGTGCAAGAAGAGAGGAAATTTCAGCCACCAGCAAAGCAGAATCCAGGGAAACATTCAGGAGCATCATCAGCATAAAATCAGTAGGTCCAGATCACCACCTTCAAAAAGCAATTTTTTGGTTTGTCCTGGAGAAATAGCCGAAATATGATAACACTTGAAAAATTGCTTGATGGGAGTCCAGGAGGCAGATAAAAAAAATTGTTTTAGTGGAAAACCTTACAAAATTAATCTGTAAGTTTTGATTTCAGAAAATTTTTGTGAGCAAGCCTGAATTACTCAGTGAGAGAAGTGGTAGTAGGATATAGTATGCTGACCAGGGAGATTGATAGGTGTGCAGTTTATTGAATCTGTGTGCTTTTATGGCACTGTTCCAGCACTGACTGCTAAATTTAAGAGGAAGCTGCCATCTGCTGTCTGACTCCCTTATATCTGTTGACAGAGCGGCAAGATTTTGGGTTCAGTGGCTTGTTTTTAAAGGAGACCCTTGGACACAGGTTTCCTGAAGCTGAACCAATTTATTTCTTCTGACTTACTTGGGAGGGCTGGAATTTAATTGTAGATTTTTCTGGGAATCAAAATGAAAAATTTTCTTGTGAGCAGTGTGCTGTAAAATCTCTGGAGGCCTCAGAGTGGCTTGGAAAATAAAGAATCCCCAGTCAGTGTCAGTGTTAGCTAAATACAGAAAGATCAGACTTAAAAATCCAGAATACAAATGTGATCCAGAAGTGCAGGATTGGAAATAAAAAACCTACACCCTTAAAAGGACACTGACTTGATCCTCAGGCAATGTTTTTGAGATGATGAATATGTGGACTCTGTGGCTGTGGCTGGGTATTTTTATCTTTCCTAATCTGAATCTTTGCTTTCCTTGTGCTATAGAGAGAGAAAAAAAAAGTTATTAAATTGGCATGATAATTAACTTCACTCGATAAACTTATCTGCAGCAGTCCTGGGAGGAAAGAAATGCGCATCACAATCAGTATGCATCAAAATTAGTATTTTCCCAATAGTCTACCTTTCCCCAAGTGCTTTTTGCAATACA